>PVIH01008512.1:0-26291 GCA_004025045.1 Sigmodon hispidus
TGGCTTTTTTAGTTTTACTATTTTCTTTGACTGATATTTCTATTTGAGCTACTGAGTCTTCCACTTCAGAGATTCTATCTTCCATCTCTTGAACTCTGTTTGTTATGCTTGTATCTGTAGTTCCCGCTTTTTTCTTCAGGTTTTCTATTTCCATTTTTGCCTCATTTTGCGCCTTTTTTATGGCTTCTATTTCAGCTTTAATTCAGCTTTTATTTCAGCTTTTAATTCAGCTTTTAGTTCCTGGCATGTTTCTTTCATAGATTTGTTCATCTCTTCCAATTTTTTGTTTGTCTGTTCTTCTATGTCTTTAAGGCTTTTTTTCATATCTTCTTTGAGAGCTTCGATGAACATCAAAAAGGAATTTTTGGTGTTGTTTCCTTCTGTTTCCTCTTCATTACTCAGTTTAGGCCTTGTATTTGTAGAATCGCCACTCTCTTCTGTAGTTACCATGTTGTCCTTTGTAGTATTATGTAATTTTTTGCACTGACGTTTGCCCATGGCTTCAGTGGTTCACGATTAGATGGGTCCTGGTCAGTTGTGGCCCTCGGGTTTGTATGCCTCCTGTCACCTTTCTGGTCAGGGTCTGATTCTGTCTTTCAGAGACCCCTACAGATGGTTCGCTCAGTTTGAGGTCGTGGCGGGGTTTCCCTCAGCAGGAGCCGTGGAAGTGGTCAGGGACAGAGTCCACCTGCCCCTGCCCCAGAGAGCGCTGGGATTCTGCAGCCAGCGCTGGGTCCCGGAAGTGGAACCAGCAACAATGGGAGCTGAACTCTCCCTCCCAGGCCTGGATAAAGGCACTGAGGCCTCTAGCCCCCTCCTGACCTCTGGGCGGGGTCCGAATCCGCCCCTCGGAGACCCCAGCAGTTGGTTTGCTCAGTTCGAGGTTGTGGCGGGGTTTCCCTCAGCAGGAGCCGTGGAAGTGGTCAGGGACAGAGTCCACCTGCCCCTGCCCCAGAGAGCGCTGGGATTCTGCAGCCAGCGCTGGGTCCCGGAAGTGGAACCAGTATATTCATACTTTCATTTTAAGTATTTTTATACTCTTATTTTCTGACAGTAACTTGAACCGTCCACATTCCAAAATATCCATTGTTCTGTGGGCTATGATCCACAACCCACAGAATCCTGGTTATTTGGTAAAATGCTTAAAAAAAAAACTACAGCAGTTTTTGTGGGTGGCTTTGTTTTAAGAAGTGAGCTTGAAATCACCTTCCTTATTATGTTTGGTTTTATTTATTTTTTTAAATCACCTTTTAAAACTTGGAAAAGTCCTAATTTTGTCTTGGAAAATTGTGAGAGGGCCAATGATGACTACTTAGCCAGGCATAAGTATTTTGAACAAAAGAAGAAATTACAGACTTAAAAATGCATTTGGGATAGGAGACACTAGCCAGACAAGAATGAAGCATGTAAATCATGATGAAAAATGCAAATGAAGGTCTGGGGTTGTTTAGTTTCATTTGTGCTGCTATGGTAAAAATACCATGGAAATAGCAATATAGATAAGGGATTACTACAGAGTGGAATTCCAGACTACAGTTTAGCATTGTAGAGAAATTAAGGCAGTAACTTCAAATAACTAGTATGATGGCAGGTTTTATGTCAGCATGATCCAAGGTGACATCACAGGAAAGAATGGAACCTCAGTTAAGTAAATGCTTCTGTAAGATCGGCCTATGGACCAGGAAGAGGGAAGGATGTGTGGAGAGGTGGGGATGGAATATCATGTTCAGAATATATTGTATGAATTATTTTCATCTAAAACAAAATAAGAAATTAACTTGCAAAATAGCAAGAAAAGGAAGAGAAGGAAAAAGAGAAGAACAAAAAGAAAACAAATTACATCTTTGAGAACTCATCAAAATAAGCTTTAATTTATAAGGTTGAGTATGATCAAAAATCTCTTTTAAAAAGTAGCCCATAGAATGCAATACCCCAGTGTTAATATAGTAAAATAGAGAAAGAAATGATTTGAAATAAAAATGAATATATACATACTTTGTGCACAAGTAGATGTAGAGAATTGGTCACAGGCTTTTACTCATATAAAGAGCTGGTTGGCTAGAAGTAAAAGCTAAGGAATAAACATTGGCCTAACCTATGTTTACTCCCCAGAATTTAAAAAGAAATCCCTCTTACAAAGAAATGAAATATAAGAAAGTACAGATGTGTGGGTTTGAAGTGGTAAATGAATTTTCTTAATATTACGAAGAATATACGGATATACAAATGCATTCCTGAAAGTTTGGTTTTTTTAGAGTTGTCTTATACTATTATAATTACCATCCTGTTTTTATATAAAACAACTTATAGGAAACAATGTTTATTAGAGCCTTATAGTTTCAGAAGGTGACCTTGGTCATCATGGCAGGGAGTATGATAGCAGACAAGAAGGCATGATTGATGGAGAAGTAGTTGAAAGCTCAAATCTGATCAACAAGTACAAGACAGAGAAGGAGAGGCAGTGTGAATGTCATGGGCTTTTGGAACCCCTAAACCTATCCCTAGTAAGATACCTCCTCCCACAAGATTATATGTCCTCCAACAAGGTCACACCTCCTAACTTTTCTCAAACATTTCCAACAGTGGACCAACCTATAAAATCAATGAATCTCAGGTGGACATTCTCATTCCAACCAGCACACTTACAAATAAAACACATTTTTATTACAGCTTATTTATTAGTATAAATATCTCCCAACATAAAAAATGATCATATAGTGAAAAATTAAGACAGTTTTGTTTTCAATGCATTGTCTTCTTGCACACTTAATGTCAACATACTTTGCTTATCTTGTTCATCAAAATGAACCTACAAATCCCTTTTCACTATAAGTCTACAGTTTCCCCAGAACCGCCACTTTTAAAAAGAAGAAACAGGAGTTTTTCTTCTAATCAAGTATCTTTGACTTTGAAACTTGAAATTATATGACTAGCAACAACATTGTTTTGTTTTCCAGTGAGGGTGCAAAACAGTTCTCACCTCAATTGCAGAAAGAAAACATTTGTGTTCTTTAATTTCATTTATTTTACTGGAAGTGACATGTTGTCTTTGAGCTCATATGAAGGACAGTAACAACCAAATGGACTCTGGTGTCTCCTACTTTCATATGGTTCCTGGGGATTGAATTCAGGTCACAAGGTTTTCATAGCTATTTCTTCTGTCTGCCTCTGAGCCATCTCAGCAGTCAATGAATAATCTTTGGAAACAAAACAAGACTGACATTATAATCTTCTTAGTTACCCTCAACTTGTAGCTTCCTATTGATCTAGAATAAAATCCCATTTGAATGAAGCCTCTGTCTTCCCTCTTGATCATTCTAGCTGCATATCCAGCATTTCTGCCCCACAAAAAGGTCAAGATCACTATGCTTCCTAAGGAATTAAATAATTTTTTTCCTTCTTTATTTTGTATTTATCAAAAAAACAGTAAAATGAATTTAAAATGCGGAAAAGTTAACAATAACTATAAAGAGGATGATAATCGTAAGCATGGCTTATCAAGGGTGGTAATGCAAATAAGATTGCTACACATATATACAGGGATGAAAAAAATTCAGAGGGAATTAAATAATTTTATAGGAGTTTTTTTTTGAGAATTTTTATTCAAGTTTCTCTTTTAATTTTATATTTTCTTTGGAAATTCAGTTAACAAATATTGATTGAATAGCTATTCTGTATTAATCATTATTTTACATGCTTATTGTTTAATATGAAGAAAAATGGTGAAGTCTGCTATATTGTCATATAGACTAATAGAAAGCAAGATAATGCACATATAATAATAATTATAAAAATTGATAATTACCATAAATATATTAGGATAAAGGATAGAATATGTTGAAATAACTGGGGGTTCTTAAAGAAAGAAAGTTTGCTTTTCAGGAAATATAAGTGGCTCTGGCAGAGGGACATTAAGCATAGCTAATCTTAAGTCATATGTTCCAATGTGTAAGCACTTAAACATAGTTTTAATTATAGTATAACATATCTCTAGTGGTGGGAACGTCAGGTAGCAAGATTATAGGAAAAGTTTGCTGTAGGTTTCAGATGTTCTCTGATAGATTCTTATCCTTTGGCTGCTATATAAGCTAGTGGTCTCTTAGAATGTCCTAAAAGTTTTCCCTGAATTACAGGACATTAGGTCAGATAGAGATGAGTAAACAATGCCTGCATAGGGGCTTACAAGTAGCCCAGGATAATTTTGTTTTAGCTCTGGCAATGTTCCAGCTTTCCATAATTACAACTTTCCAAGCAGCCAATCAGCCTTTTAGAATCTTCAAAACAAGTATGGCTGTTTATGGAAATGTGGCTCATACTTACATGCTTGTTGATTTCCATCCACACTTTATCAAACATTCAGACTACTTTCTGAACTCTAATTACCCCTAAACTTATATTCTTGGAATATGTTTTGGAACCCTATACAATGACGTCCAGAATGCACAAAACTTTCTGACACATTCATTTTTTCTTGTTTTCTTTCAGTGAATCATGTATGCTACAGTATTGTTACTCTGACCTTATATAGAGAGGTGTAGGGTCAAGAATAGCATTGGCCCTGAGTTCTCTGAAACTCAAGCTCTGAAACTGGCTTTAACTAAGTGTTGTTTCCTGTAGTGATTCTACTTAAAAAAAACAAAAAAACAAAAAATCAAAAAAAAAAACCAAAAAAAAACCTATTTTTTATTTTAAAGTCTGTCTTTTTTTTTTTTTAAAGAAACTCACCACTGTTTCCCCTCCCTCTCTTCTCTCTTCCCAGTTGTCCCCCAGCTTCCCTGCACCCATACCCCTCTCCATTCCTCAGAAAGGGTAAGGATTTCAAGGGTGAATCAATGCAGTCTGGCATATCCAGTTGAGGTAGGACCAAGCCTCTCTCCCCAGTATCTAGGCTGAGCAAGTTGTTTCCCTGTAGGGAATGGAACCAAACAGCCAGTTCATGCACTAGGAATAAATCCTGGTCCCCTTGCCAGGGGTCCCACAAACTTCATATGATCTACTGTCATCCACAATCAGAGGGCCTAGTCCAGTCTCATGCAGGTTCCTCAAATATCAGTCTAGAATCAGTGAGCTCCTAATAGCTCAGTTCATGTCATCTATCTCTGAGTTTCCTCATCATGATCTTGACCCCTTTGCTCATATTTCTCCTCCTTCTCTTAGTATGGACTGCTAGCTCTGGGTCTCTACACCTGCTTTCAGCCATTGCTGGATAAAGGTGCTATAATGATAACTAGTATTGTCATCAATTTGATTATAGGGAAAGGCCAATTTAGGCACATTTTCCACTATTGCTTGGCACCTTAACTGTTGTCAATTTTGTGGGTTCTTCAATATATTCCTATCACAAGGTTTCTCTCTAACCCTACAATGGCTCCCTCTATAAAGATATCTATTTAGTTGTTCTTTCTCTCTGTCCCTCCCCTAATTCAACTGTTCAGTTCCCTCATGATCTCTTCACAATTCTCCTTACATCCTGCCCTTATTTCCCCTTCCTAGGGGAATCCAGGATGTCCCTCTTAGGTTCCTCCTTGCTAGCTAGCTTCTCAGGGATTGTGGATTGCAGTCTGGTTATTCTTTGCTTTACTTCTAAAATCCATTTATGAGTGAGTACATACCATGTTTTTCTTTCTAGGCCTGTGTTACCTTGCTCAGGTTGATATTTTCTAGTTCCATTTATTTGTCTGAAAATTTCAGGATGTCATTCTTTTTTTTTTTTTTTTTTTTTTTTTTTTTTGCTGAGTAGTAAGTACTACATTGTGTAAATGTACTACATTTGATAAAATCTATTCTTCAATTGAGGGGCTTCTAGGCTATTTCCAGGTTCTGGCTATTATGAATAATGCTGCCATTAACATCATTGAACAAATATGATTGTGATAAGAATATGTATCCTTTGAGTATGTGTCCAAGAGTAGTATTGATAGATCATTAGGTAGATTGACACCCAGTTTTCTGAGACACTGCCATACTGCTTTATAACTGGATGTACAAATTTATATACCCACCAGCAATAAGGAATGTTCCCCTCTAACATAAACTGTCATTAGTGTTTTTTATCTTAGCCATTCTGACAGGTTTAGCATGGTATCTCAGAGTTAATTTTATTTCCATTTCCCTGATGTCTAAGGATGTTGAGAAATTTTTTTAAGTATCTTTAGGACATTTGTGATTCTTTTGTTGAGAATTCTCTATTAAGCTCTGTACCCCATTACTCATTAATCCACTTCCCTGTTTTTATGCCAATACCAAGCTGTTTTTGTTACTGTACCTTTATAGTAGAGTTTGAAGTCAGGGATGGTGATGCCTCCAGAATCTTTTTAATTAATCAGGATTGTTTTGGTGGTTCTGGGTTTTTCTTTTGTTTTTCCAAATAAGTTGAGCATTGTTCTTTTAAGTTCTGTGAATAATTGTGTTGGCATTTGATGGGAATTACATTGAATTTGTAATTCTATTTTGTTTAGGTTGCCATTTCTACCTTGTTAATGCTACCTATCTAAGAGCATAGGAGATCTTTCCATTTTCTGATAACTTCTTCAGTTTCTTTCTTCAGTTACTTAAAGTTCTTGCCATTAAGGACTTTCACATTTCTGGTTAGAGTTACTCTAAGATATTTTATGTTATTTGCAGCTATTGTAAAGGCTCATGTATCCCTAGTTTCTTCTTCAGTTCTTTTATTATTTGTGTATAGGTAGGTTATTGATTTTTTTGAGTTAATCTTATATCTTGTCACATTGCTGAAGATATTTATTAGATGTAGGAGTTTCCTGGTAGAATTTTGGGGGTCATTTATGTAAACTACCATATCATCTGCAAAATGGATAGTTTGACTACTTTCTTTCCAATTAGTATTCCCTCAGTCTATCGTTACTGCGTTATTGTTCTAGATAGAACTTTGAGTACTATATTGAATAGATTGGGGGAAAATGGGCAGACTTGTCATGTTCCTGATTTTAAGGAAATCATTTTACATTTCTCCCAATATATTTTATGTTGGTTATTTGCTGTGTGTTGGCTGTATATTGCCTTTATTATGTGACATTGACATTATCATATGTTGAATCATCCCTGCATCTCTGAGATAAAGCCTATTTGACCATGGTGGATGATTTTTTTAGCATGTTTTTGGATTCACTTTGTCAGTATTTCATTAATTATTTTTGCATCAATATTTTTTAGGGTAATTGGTCTGTAATACTTTTTCTTTGCAGTGTCTTTGTGTGGTTTGAGTATCAAGGTGACTGAACACTCATAAAAAGATATTGGCAATGTTCCTTTTATTTCTATTGTGTGAAACCATTTGAGGCCTGAATCCCAATCCTAGCCCCCCAGAAAAGTTGAGTTCTGGGATCAGGTTCTATCTGTGGTGCATGTCTACGCACACTCCTTAGCAGACAAGAAAAGTCTTTGGTTGTGAGGGGCTCCTCCAGCTTCTGCTACTAAAACAAGGGAACTTGCATAGCCACCCTGCCTCCAACTGCATCAACAAAGAAGGACTGAGGACATGAAATTCAGACGCACTCCAAGACCAGAGTCAGAGATTGAGCAGACCCCTTGCTCAGAGAGAACAGGAGACACACAAGCTCTCTTGCCACAACTGACCAAAAGCCACCTAATCATGAACCACTGAAGCCATAAGCAAAAGGCAGTGCAAGAATACATATAATAATATAAACAACAAGGTAACTCCAGAAGAAAGTGGTGGTTCTAAAACTAAAAGACATAAACAGAGCAATGAAGAGGAAGCAGAAGGAAGCAACACCAAAAATATCTTTATAAAGATCATGGAAGCCCTCAAAGAAGATATAAAAAATTCCCTTAAAGAAATAGAAGAAAATACAATCAAAAATTGGAAGAGATGAACAAATCTATGAAAGAAACATGCCAGGAACTAAAAACTGAAATAGAGACAATAAAAAAAGGTACAAAATGAGGCAAAGATGGAAATAGAAACCTGAAGAAAAAAGCTAGAACCACAGATACAAACAAAACTAACAGAGTTCAAGACATGGAAGATAGAATCTCTGAAGTAGCTCAAATAGATATATCAGTCAAAGCAAATACTAAGACCAAAAAGCCATAACACAAAATGTTCAGGAAATCTGGGACACCATTAAAAGACTTAACCTGAGAATAATAGGAATCGAAGAAGGAGAAGAATATCAGCTCAAAGGCACAGATAATGTATTCAATAAAAGAAAACTTTCCTAACTTGAAGAAAGAAATGCCTAAAAAGATAGAAGAATCTTACAAAAAACCAGAGATATGACCCCCCAAAAAAGTCAGCATGCCACATAATAATCAAACCACAAAACATACAGAACAAAGAAAAAATTTGAAGAGCTGCAAAAGAAAAGAGCAAACTTACCTATAAAGGCAGACCCATCAGAATAACACCTGACTATTCAATGGAAATGATAAAAGCTAGAAAAGCTTGGTCAGAAGTTATACAGAAGCTAAAAGAACATGGCTGCCAAACTAGAATCCTATACCCTGCAAAATTATCAATCACCATAGATGGAGTAATCAAGATATTTCATGACAAAGTCAGACTGAAACAATACCTATCTACCAATCCAGCGCTACAGAAAGCATTAGAGGGAAAACTCCAATCTAAAGACCCCAGATACACACATGAAACCAAAAACAATCAATAATCCCACAGAAGAATACCACAGAGAAAGGAAATACAAACAAATTACCACCAAAAACAGCAGTACATATTAATCAATGGTCACTAATATCCCTTAATATCAATGGACTCAACTCACCTATAAAAAGACACACACTAACAAGATGGATACAACAACAGAAACCATTTTTCTGCTGCATACAAAAAACACACCTCAACCAGAAAAACAGACACAGGCTCAGAGTAAAGGGTTGGGAAAAGATTTTCCAGTCAAATGGTCATAAGAAACAAGCTGGAGTTGCCATCCTAATATCTAATGAAGTAGACTTTAATCTAAAAGCAATTAAAAGGGACCAAGGTGGACATTACTTATGCATCGCAGGAAAAATTTGTTTAACATATGAAAAACCATTATCCATCAAATAAACAAACTAAAGGAGCAAAACCACATGATCATATCCTTAGATATTGAAAAGGCTTTGAAAAAAATCCAACACTCCTTTATGAAAAAAGCTCTGGAGGAATCAGGAATACAGGGACAATATCTCAATAGAATAAAGGCAATCTACAAGAAGCCGACAGCCAGCATCAATCTTAATGGAGAAAAACTCAAAACAATCCCAGTAAAATCAGGAACTAGACAAGGATGTCCTCTCTCCACTTATCTATTCAGTATAGTTCTTGAAGTGTTAGCTAAAGTAATAAGAGAACAAAAGGAGATTAAGAGGATACAAATTGGAAAAGAAGACGTGAAACTATCTCTATTGTCAGAAGATATGACTATATACATAAGTGACCCACAAAATTCTTCCAAGTAACTTCTACGGGTGATAAACACCTTCAACAATGTAGCAGGATACAAGATTAACTCAAAGAAATCAGTACTCCTCCTATACACCAAATATAAAAGGGCTGAAAAAAATAAGGGAAACACCACACTTTATAATAGCTGCAAATAATATTAAATACCTTGGAGTAATTATAACCAAAGAAGTAACAGATAAATTTGACAAAAACATTAAATCACTGAAGAAAGAAATTGAAGAGGATATCAGAAAATGGAAAGCTCTCCCATGTTCCTGGGTAGGTAGGATCAACATAGTAAAAATAACAATTCTACCAAAAGCAATCAAAATCCCAACACAATATTTTTCTGAACTTGAAAGAACAATACTCAATTTCATTTGGAATAACAGGAAAGTCAGGATTGCCAAAACAATTTTACTCAACAAAAGAACCTCAGGAGGTATCACCATCCCTGACTTCAAGCTATACTATAGAGTTACAGTAATAAAAACAGCCTGGTACTGGCATAAAAACAGACTTGTGGATCAATGGAACAGAATGGAGGATCCAGACATTAACCCAAAAACTTATGAACACCTGATCTTCGACAAAGAGTCCCAAAATATTCAATGGAAAAAAGATAGCACATTTAGCAAATGGTGTTGGCATAGCTGGATGGTAGTGTGTAGAAAATTGCAAAGATCCAAGCCTGTCACCCTGCACAAAACTCAAATCCAAGTGGATCAAAGACCTCAACATAAACACAGCCACTTTGTACTTGATAGAAAAGAAAGTGGGAAATACACTTCTATGAACTGGCCACGCGACCACTTCCTAAATATAACACCAATGGCACAGACACTAAGATCAACAATCAATAAGTGGGATCTCCTGAAGCTGAGAAGCTTCTGTAAAGCCAAGGACACTGTCAATAGGACAAAACGACAGCCTACAGAATGGGAAAAGATTTTCACCAACCCTACAAGTGACAGAGGATTAATCTCTAAGATATATGAAGACCTCAAGAATCTAGAGCCCAAAACCTTGAATAACCCAATCAAGAAATGGGATTCTGAACTAAAAAGGGAATTCTCAGCAGAGGAACGACGAATGGCTGAAAGGCACCTGAAAAAGTGCTCTTCATCTTTAGCCATCAGAGAAATGCAAATCAAAACAACTTTGAGATACCACCTGACACCTGTCAGATTGGCTAAGATAAAAGACACAGATGACAGCCTATGTTGGAGAGGATGCGAAGCAAGGTGAACACTCCTCCATTGTTGGTGGGAGTGTAAGCTTGTTCAGCCACTCTGGAATGCATGCAGATGGCAGTTTTTCAGAAAACTGAGAATCAATCTCCCCAAGGACCCAGCAATAGCATTTCTGGGTATATACCCTAAAGATGCACAGTCACACTCCAATGGCATTAGCTCAACTATGTTCATAGCAGCATTATTTGTAATAGCAAGTACCTGGAAACAACCTAGATAACCCTCAACTGAAGAATGGATTAACAAACTGTGGTACATCTACACAATGGAGTACTACTCAGCAATAAGAAAAGAATGATAACCTAAAATTTGCAGTCAAATGGATGGATTTGGAGGTATCACAAACCCAGAAAGGTAAGCAGGGGATGTACTCATTAGTGGACTCTAAACAAAACAAAAGAATAAAAGCAAATCATGCCCAAGCTGCAAACCACAACCACTGAACAGCTTGGGATTGGAAACACCTTAGACTGACTACTTGGTTCCCACTCCCCCTAGAGGAACACCAGACTCAGATTGATGTTGGGGGAGAAAACTGGATTTGCCAGGTGTGGGGGCTGAAATAAGCAATAGGTGACCTTGGGACCTTGGGATCTCCTGCTGAGAGGGGTTATGGGGAGATGTGGAAATTAAACAATGACCTGATATGGTGGGAGGGGGAAGGGACTTTGATTAAGGATATACAGAGATAGAAGATGTGACTTCTTTATTCATAATAAAAAAAAATTTAAAAAACCATTTGAGGAGTATTGGTATTTGTTCTTCTTTAAAATCCATGTAGAATTGTGCACTAAAACCATCTGGTTCTGAGCTTCTTTGGGGGGATGGGAGTGGGAGGCATTTAATAACTGCTTCTCTTTCCTTAGGGATTATAGGTATATATTAGTCATTGTTAGGGTCTTGATTTTATTTTGATAAATGAT
Organism: Sigmodon hispidus; assembly: GCA_004025045.1. Taxonomy (NCBI): domain Eukaryota; kingdom Metazoa; phylum Chordata; class Mammalia; order Rodentia; family Cricetidae; genus Sigmodon; species Sigmodon hispidus. The sequence continues at coordinate 11,607 of PVIH01008512.1, forward strand.
ACCTAACCAGAAAGCTGTCTTTTTCTTTTAGATTTGTCTGTTCTGTAGAGCAGAGGATTTGAAAGTATGATATAATGATTCTTTGGATTTCCTTGGTGTCTGTTGTTATGTGTCCCTTTTTATTTCTGATTTTGTTAATTTGGGTATTCTCTCTGCCATTTGTTTCGTTTGGATAAGGGTTTGTCTATCTTGTTGACTTTCTCAAAGAACCAACTGTTTGTTTTATTGATTCTTTGTATTGTTCTCATTTCAATTTCATTGATTTCAGCTCTATGTTTTATTTTTCCTGCCTTCTATTCCTTCTGGGTAAGTTTGCTTCTATTTGTTCTAAAGCTTTCAGTTGTGCTGTTTATCTCTTGTGTGAGATCTCTACAAATGTTTTGTGTAGGCACTTATTGCTATGAACTTTCTCTTAACACAGCCTTTATTATGTCTCATAGGTTTGGGTATGTTGTGGGTTTATTTTCACTTAATTCTAGGAAATCTTTAATTTCTTTTGTTATTTCTTCCTTGATCCAGAGGTGGTTCAGTTGAGAAATGTTCAGTTTCCATAACTTTTCAAGATTTCTGTGATTTGTGTTTTGTTGAACTCTAAGTTTAGCCTATGCTGGTTTGATAAGATACACATTATTCCAATTTCTTGTATCTATTCATATTGCTTTATGACAGAGCATGTGGTCAATTTTAGAAAAGGTTCCATGTAGTGCTGAGAAGAAAGCATATTCTTTTGTGTTTAGGTAAAATGTCCTGTATAAATTTATTAAGTCCATTTGAGTCTTATAATCATGCTTCATATACAATGGTCACTGCTGTAGTTCTAAGTTTTTCAGCTGTGCAAAGGGTGAAATATTGTTCTCCTTACAGGACAATTCTCAGCATCATTCTTAGTTTGAGTTGATATTTTCTCCTCCCTATAGCTTACTTACAAGTTTTCTTAATATAGTGGATGCCTTTTACTTAACATAGTTAGAATTATACTCAGTCCTTCTTCATGCTTGGCAGGTATTCTGATAATAAACAATGTATAGGGTACCAATATACATTTTAGTTTGTTTTGATAACACACTAAAAATATTTTTGCATTCTATAGACAGAGACATATTTCAAAAATATATAAAAATTTAATATTAACAATTCAATAAATATTAAAAAGCATATGAATAAGTAAAATATTGGCAATTTAGATTTTAAAAAATCTTTGTTATTACAATTATACAATTAACTTTAAAAACCTTTAAATATTTATTTAAAATGACCAGAAACATAAATGTTAATATTTATTCAAGTAAACATTAAAATAAGAAGCAAGATATATATGTATAAGATCATCTCTGATATAGCTCTATATTATATATATATATATACATCTTAATGAAACAACTATTAAAGAATTCTTTAATCCTCAGAAACCAAAATGTTCCAAAATAAAACCTTCCATATTTGAAGTGCTTTAAATTATTAAAGGTAGTTTCACAACTAGACCAGTCAGCATTATTTTCTGTAATAATAATTATGAATAGTCTAGCACCTATAGACATGACTCCATGTTTAAGAATGTTGGTTTCGCACGTGAGAAGAGATACACACTACCAAGGCCACACAAGGGTTTATTTAAGAGAATTCCCAGGCGGACAGAAGGAGATAAGGAGGGAGAGACTGAAACGAGCATGGTTTCTTTTAAGAGAAGGGATGTGTACGGGTTTACATAGTCACTTTTAGTGTGTGCCTCCATATGCATTATGCATCCAGGGAGGAGCTTTTGTATAGCAGCACCACAGGGTTTACACAGCCACGCCCAAGGGCGTGCCTTCCTATGAGGTGCATTCCACCTGAGCTGCATAGGCTCAACTGTGTGGAGTGCCAGGAATCCTTACAAAGATGGTTTGTTATTCTTGCAGAAGACTCAGGTTATGTTTATTGCACCCATGTGGTGGCTCACTACCATCTAAACCTTCAGTTCTAGGGGATTCAATGTTTTCTTCTACCCTCTTCTGAGACCAAGCATGCACATGGTGCATATACAGGCAAAATACTGATATGCATAAAATAAAATAATAAATTCAATAATTCAAATATAATTCATGGTCTATATACATAAAACATTCTATTATCTGATTTACAAAACTTACACAGTTCTCACAGAAATCTCAGGGGAGAATGACCATTAACATTGCTTCCTTTAGAGATTCCAGTTGAGGCTAGTCAGGTTAAATCAAGGTTACATGCATAGCAGATGGTGCTATTAGCTGTCTCAGTCAGAGTACTGACACATTAAGGCATGCATTCCTGGAGGAATTTGTTCCGTAGGTGCACATCAAGTCACATGTGCATTGAGAAGAATATAAAAATTTATTTTTCAGTGCTACTTGTAATAACATAAATTTAAAAACTGAACCATAAAACTCCTTAAACACATCAATTATAAAGGAATAGCCAAATATGAAATAGAACATCCAGCTTAGTTACTTTAAATATATAGTTATTGATGTATTTGTAAAATATAGTTTTAATTCAATATAACTATGTTTTAAAAGTCTGTGCAGAATATTCATTAATTACTACATGTTTGTATGCTTTAATCATATGATTTTAAGCACTGTGCTGGAATATTTAGCTTAGCAACTATTATTCAAGAACATCTAACTCTATATGAATTTACACCATAGTGTCAAAAGACATGACAACCATGCTTTAGAGATAACATGACAATAGTGTTACTTGTGAAAAAATGTGGTCACCTGTGGTCAAAGCTGGGTTCCTTAGTTTTGTTTTTTTTTTTTTTTTCAGTAGGAAGTTCCTTTTTCCACCAGAAATTATCAGTATCCTTGGGAACAATTAAAACATCTTAAATTTCTGAATAATGATAATACTGCTGTCACCCAGTAGATAAGGACTAGACTACTGTCAAGCACCCTCTACACATACAACAGATCCCTCAGTTGAATACTGGCATAAAAATATCAGTCATTCTGAGATTGAGAACTCTACATTTTTCCAAAGACTCCACTGATCATTGGAGGCCATGCACATCTACATAGTTAGTTTTTGTGACTGTGGGCCCATTGAATATCAGAGACAAAATAAATACTTAAAAGAGAGAAAGTGATATCTATACTTAACAAAAACTTATAGGATGATGTATTCCCAGAGAGAAAGAGTAACCAAAATGAAGAGAAGATAATGCAATTATTTGCTGTTTCAATGGTTTGAAAGAAATGAGGCTGACAAGATGACTCAATAGGTCAAGCTCCCTGCTACCAAGTCTGACCATGAGAGTTTCATCCCTGAAGTCCACTGGGGTAAGCACAGAACTGTTTCATGCATCAATCTTCTGATGTCCACACATTCACTGTGGTACCGAGACTCAAAATTACTTTAAACTTTATTTAAGGAAAATAATCAGTATGTCTTCCCTATATGTAAAAGGAGGTTTCTGGCCCCCCATCTGTCCACAGGTTCAGACCTACCCACAGCTGCTTTTTCTCTGAAAAATGACTCAGGCACTTATATTAATTTCATACTGCTTGACCTATGTCATAGGCATATTGCTAGCTATCTCTTTCACCTTAATTCAACACATTTCTACTCATCTTTCCTGCCACATGGTTTGTGGCTTACCTGTATTCCTAATATGCTGATTTTTTGGCAGCTGAATCATCTCTCTGACTCCACTTTCCTCCTCATCCTCCTCTTCCTCCTCCTCCTCCTACCTATGCTCTGATTTCCCTGCCTACTTCTACATTTTCTGCCATGGTGAAAACAGTCCTTTATTCACAGCAAATAGAGATCCCACTTCACTCTTACTTTTATATTTAAAGATTGTCCTTAAGGTGATAGACTGATGGATCAGAGTGTAAAAGCACAGGCTGCTTTTTCAGCAGACCTGAGTTCAATTCCCAGCAACAACATGGCTCACATGGCCGTCTATAATTAGATCTGGTGTCTTCTTTTGGCTTGCAAGCATACATGTAGGCAGAACACTGTTACATAATAAATGAACACATCTTTTAAAAAGACTGTCTTTATACTGATATTCTTAGAAATTCTAGTTTTAAGGCATTATTACCTATACATTTATTATTCCAGTTTATGGTTTTTAAGGTGAAGAGAACACCTGCGGACACCAAATAGTAAACTCTTCTCAGTTTCTGAGAAGATAACATCCACAAAGAGGTTTGTGAGAAAGATTAAATTAGAGACCTTTCAAAGGGAACAGAAAGATAGAGTTAAATCTACTTACAGCACGCAAACCAATAATTATTTAGTTTAAGATACAATTTTATGGCATTCAGTTATCCCTGAATTTTAAGTGTTAAATAAAAACATCCAGGAACTAAATATTAAATCATTGATAAATGAAAAATAAACAATAAAAGGGAGAGAAAATGCAAATTTGGAATATAACATAGGATACTGCTTGTGTTGGCTACTGGCTAAATGAAGTAAATTCCATCACAAAACTCAAATCCAAGTGGATCAAAGACCTCAACATAAACCCAGCTACACTGAACCTGATAAAAAAGAAAGTGGGAAATATCCTTCAATGCATTGGCACAGGTGACCACTTTTTAAATATAACACCAGTAGTATAGACACTAAGAAAAGAAATCAGTGTGACCTCCTGAAACACAGAAGCTTCTGTAAGGCAAAGGACACAGTTAATAAGGCAAAGCAACAGCCTACAGAATGGGAAAAGATTTTCACCAGCCCTACAAGTGACAGAGGACTGACCTCTAAAATATATAGAGAACTCAAGAAACTAGAGCCCAAAAGCCTAATGACCCGATTAAAAAAATGAGCTTCAGAATTAAAAAGGGAATTCTCAGCAGAAAAATTACAAATGGCTGCAAGGCACTTGATAAAATGCTCAACATCTTTAGCCATCAGAGAAATGCAAATCAAAACAACTTTGAAATTCCACCTTACACCTGTCAAAATGGCTAAGACCAAAAACACAGAGGATAGCCTATGCTGGGGAGGATGCTGAGCAAGGGAAATACTCCTCCATTGTTGGTGGGAGCGTAAACTTGTTCAGCCACTCTGGAATGCAGTATGGTGATTTCTCAGAAAACTGGGAATCAATCTCCCCAAGGATCCAGCAATACCACTATTGGGCATATACTCTAAAGATACACATTCATACCCCAAAAGCATTAGCTCAACTATGTTTATAGAAGCATTATTTGTAATAGCAAAAACCTGGAAACAACCTAGATGCCCCTCAACTGAAGAATGGATTAACAAACTGTGGTACATCTCCACAATGAAGTACTACTCAGCAGTAAGAAAAAATGATGTTCTAAAATTTGTAGGCAAATGAATGGATTTGGAGAATATCCTCCTGAGTGAGGTCTCACAAACCCAGAAGGATAAGCAGGGGATGTACTCACTCATTAGTGGACTTTAAGCAAAAGTATTCTTATTTCATTGAAAGATCATGGGTGAATAAATGATTTAAAACATACGCACACAAAACAAGCAAACAAAAATTTCTGGGTTGACTGTGGAAGGATTGCATAGCAGGAATTTGTGGTAGCCATAGTGTATCCATCTGTGGACATTAGCTGTGACCTAGTGAGCTTTACTCATCTTAGCTGAGCCTAACCTGGCCTGAAGTGCCTTAGATTTTAATTTTATGTTCCATGTATTTTAAAGAAAGCAGACATAGACAACAGTTATTTTCATTATTTAATATGCCTACATAAGAACAAACTAACTACAACTACTGTTAAATTTGAAACTGTGTTTATCAAATTTCTTCCTTTAAGATGTCCTCAGTGCTGTATCTTTTTAAAGAAATTTCAATACAAATGTGTCTTTTATATAGTAATAGTTGTTGATAAATAAATAGATTAAAAAAAAGAGTGATCCCCAGAGAGCAAGAGATGAACTCAGGGAAGGGTAGAACAAGAGTACATAGGCAGGCATGATCTCTGAATGTTGTATATGACTATGAAACTATTTCAGCCAAATTCATTAATTTGCACAATTAATAAAATTTGCAAAATTCATAAAATAAATTTGACCTATGCCTATATGTTAGTCTTGGGGCATCTGTTTTTAGGTTACAGCTTATGTTTAGTGATGTTTGAAGTCTGGGATTCTCACCATCCTCAACCACAAAAGAGCTCTGTGTATTTGTGTGTGTGTGTGTGTGTGTGTGTGTGTGTGTGTGCATGTGTGTGTACATGTGTGTGTGTTGTACAAACCAAGGTCATTCCACTCTGGATCCAAAGGATTGGGATGATCATGTGAGCACATTAGGCTCAGCAGAAGGGACCTCAGCTGCTGACCTTTCTTGCTAGATGCCCCTAATCTTGTTTCAATGGCATTGCTTTGAAGATAAACTAAATGTTCGTTTGTTAAGTGCTACTAGCACTGAGCTTGCTTTCCTTCTCTAGACCTTTAAAATCACCAACTGTTTCACGTGGTTTCAGGGACCTGTTGAAAGGGAGAATGCAGCCAACAAGCCTGTTAAGTACAAGCTTAGGGAAAGGCTAAACAGTTGCCTGCCGGGAGCAAAGCTTGATTCTTTTTTTTTTTTTCTTTATTTATTTTGTATTTATCAAGAAAAACAGTAAAATGAATTTAACATGCTGATAAGTTAACAATAACTACAAAGAAGATAAAAATCATAAGCATGACTTATCAAGGGTGATAATGCAAATAAGATTGCTACACATATATTTACTTTGTGTTCAGCTTTCCCTCTGAATTTTTTTTTCCATCCCTGTATATCCTTATTCAAAGCTTGATTCTTAATGATGGTGCTTCTGTTCCATGTTTTCCCTTATTTCCCATCTATTATACTCAAAGTTCTTTCTAATGAGTTTGCATTTCAATAGGGATGAAGAAATATTTCTAAAAGCATTTCAAGTCTTTTAGTAAGTAATTAACAATGCTTATGTAAATAATAAACCAAATGTCCAGAAAATGAAGAATGCAATTGTACTTGTTTAGAGTACATTTAACTTAGTTTCTCATTTCAACTTTAGCTCTTCTAAAATTAAGAACTTGAATATTTGTTTTTGTGGAATAATATTTTACCAGTCAAAATTATATACATTTTAAAAACTAATTTATTCATTAAAAATTAGTGTTCAGGGATAATTACCTTATTGCTTTCAGTTTTTCAGAGCCATGAATTGAGACACATCACTGAGCAGAAAATATACAAATAATATTAAGCATATGACCATCATATTGAAATCAGGTCTTAAAAACAAAAAGTATAATTGCAGTTAGTCCTTGTCTATGGAATATATGAAATGTCATTTGATATTATATTGGCCCTTTGTATAATTATTATAATGTTGGTACCTACCTGAGTCTTGTCAATATATTCTAAGAAAATTAGTTAAAGCTCAATGGTATGTAACTTAATTATAGCAACTTTTCATTAAGGATCTAATGATGTAGTTGTTTGTATTTCATGTTGCCTGTCTGTCCATCTTAGATTTGATATACGGAATATATCTTTTTATTTGTTTGGTTGTTTGGTTGATTTAGGGTTTTTGAGATAGGATTTCACTCTGTAGCAAGGCTGTTTTGAAACGTGCTTTGTTGACCAGGCTGGCCTCAAGCCTAGAAGTCTGCCTGTCTCTGCCTTCTGAGTGATGAATTAAAGGTTTTGGACATTACTACTTGCAATGTACTATAATTACACTATGCATTTTCAATTATTTTTGTTTTTAAGTTTTAGTTGATATTTCTCTGAGACAAGTCTAGCAATGTCACTTACCTCAAGAAGCTCTACATACATCTACCTACATTTTCTAAATCATCAGTCTTCTAATTGCCATAACACTATTCATTAAAGTAACAGTAATATATGACATATAACCAGGCAATTTGCCCAGCATTAAGTACAGTGCACAGTTGTCTTCTCTAAGTACTCAACCAGCATTAATAAAAGGTAATAGCCCATCAAAATTTACATTAAAAGTCTATGAGAAATCTCTAAAGGACTATATGTGATATTTTTCTAGCAATTTTCGTCACCTTAAAAAGCTCTGTTCTGACATGTTGCTCTTTATAATGCTAATTGTATAGCAAGCTGGATAAATACAAGCTGCAGGCTGCATCGTGGTACCTTTTAGTAATCAAATGGTAATTAGTGACCAGAGAATATTGCCATTAACATAAATAATCATCTCAGCTTTGCCATTCCTAAAGCTTTAAGTTGTGATTCCTCCCATGTGAGCTACTGAATGGTAGCTATCAGGAATAATTTTCATAATGAAGATTTATATTGTTAAATATTTAGGCTATTTTAAAAATCTAGACATAAAATGTGTGTTTTGAAATAGGGCAACCATTACAATAAATTACTTTGTGTCTGCACTTTAAAAGGAAATGGTAAAATATTTAGAATGGAAAAAGTCAGAATCTTGGATTCACATAAGATTTTTGGATAAGATTCATGTACTTTTGCATTCAGGGAAACTTTTAAAACCTCCATATCTGAAACCATTGGTAAAAACAAATTCTATATACATTGTGATTTTTCCCCTATTTTTAGAATAAAGTTTAATTTTCTTATTACAAGGTTAATAACACTACATAATAGTAAAATAGAGTAAATTCTATGCATTGATGTAAATAAAGTCTGCCTTTCTCTGAATACTTTAATGTTCTCTCCCCACCCCTCTTAATGGTTTGAGATGATACACAGAGAAGAAGTGGGGTGTGTGGTTTATGAGGCACTTTGGCTGATATGTTTGTAGTCTGAGTGTGATAGAAAACTCACACTAATGGATTTTTATTCTTTAGGAGTTCTAGAGTAGATTTGTGTTGCATACATCTCATCAATGACAGCATTGAATTATTGATATTTCCTCATTAAGTGGAGAACTTGCACTTGATAACTTCTTGGCATATTTCAGTTGTTGGTCCCACTACTCTGTCCTTTGAGCTCACTGTAAGTAAAATAAGGGTCATTAGACTTAAGCTTGACAATCAATCTATTTCCTATATGGCTGCTAACTGCAGAATGGGAAGGCAGCATATACAGAATGGAGACACTGAACCAAGGAGTAGCTTGTGCCTCAACTGAGATAATCAGCTTTTCAGATTATCACCAGTCAGAATAACATAAAATTTACAAGCCACAAAGAATTTATTCATTGATTTTTTTCCATTTAGCATATTTAGGATGCATCTGATGAAACATAGACAAGAATACTACTATAACATAATTACAACCCCCTTTCAATCAGAGTTTTTAAAAATTGGAGACTCTCAGATCAGATACCTGCTTGTATACTATAAGCACCAAGTCATCTTGAAAAGAAACCAGAATGGACAGATTATATCATGATTTTCTTGGTAATATTCTTTAAAATTAAAGATAAATAGTGAGTCATGATGTTATTTTTCTATTGGGTCGTGAACATTGACCACAAGATTTTTCTGGGTCTGCCCATGCCTTTATTTTGGAAAGTTTTTAAAAATGATCCTTGTGCTTTAAACATTGATATGACTGAACTAAACTCATTTGTCTTTTGCTAAATGATATCAACACAATACAATATATTAGATACAGTATATTAGTATAATATTAAAATATTAGAGCAAGTAGAATTACTTAGTTGGTAAGGATTGTGTAGCAGAAGCCCAATGACCAATTCAAGCTCTTCAATACAAATGTTCAAGGACAGAACCAAACAAAAACTATCTCTGAGCTCCATACATATAACAAACTACTTAACACATCATACATACACACAGTTATAAAACTATGTAAATTTGAAAAATTGAAGTAAGTCTTATTCACTTTAAATTATCTCTATCATTTCAACATTAATTTACATTGCTTCATGTTTATACCCAGCTAGTAACATCTTGAGTAATGTGAGGGAAAGAAACAATAAATACATGTAACATTCAAATGACTCTATATTCACATTTTTAGATTGTTACTTTTCTAGATAGTCTTCAATGCTAATATATTAGATATGAACAATATTCAAGGACTAGTGGTGAGACTCTTCAAATTGAATTGATTTTTAAAGATGCTACACATGTGAGATATAGATGACCCACAATTAATTTACTGAGGATAGTTAAGGGAATGATAAGACAACAATACTTGTGGTATGCTAGGAAAAGGAGAGCTTTTCTTAGCATCTCCAGAATTACCTTTAGTGAAGAAATATTGGAGACTGTCTACAGTGGAATATTTCTTATGTTTCTATTGGTTAAAATAGAACATATAAGAGCTGCATAGTGAACTATGGAGATAGCTCAGCCTTAAGTGTTTGCATTTAAAATATGAAGATGAATTTGGTCTATTCAGCTCCAATAAAATACATGGGTGTCATGTGTTGTAGAATGAGATACTGTCTAAAGAGACAAGGTGGATTGCTGCACACACACACACACACACACACACACACACACACACACACATACAAAAAGATGCATAGTTACAGAAGCCAATCTTAAAAAATAGATTAAATTTATATTTTACTTATCCCTATTTTATAATGGACAGTAACCTGATCTGCCCCTAAAATGTTCTCTTCCTTTTGAAACAGATCTTTTACTTAAGTCACTTTCATGCAAATTACATCTTGACACTTCGTATTTTTTCCCTCATTTGTGTGTGTGATGTCTAAATATGAGGATTCTATTCAAACTTAGTCTTTACTTCTTGTATATGATGGTTAATGGTATCTGTCAGCTTGATTGAATTGAGGGATGCCAAGGGGTATAGTAAAACATACTGCTGGGTGCAGGAAAAATTAGGATGGGGCCAGACAGAACCATCTAAAAAACCAACCCTGCTATCACAGACTCTTTTTCCTCTGCTACCTCACTTTCTTTGTTCTAGCACAAGACCCTTGTGTGGTGTTTGTTTTCATCCTCACTCCATAGCAATAGACATAAGTGACTATGAATTACAACTTCACCCTGTTATTGCTTTCACTCAAGTATTTTTCTGAGATAACAAATAACAATCCTATATAATATTAAAAACCCCACCAAGATATGATTCACATCTGTACTGCCAGCACTCAGGAGGCTGAGATAGGAGAAATCCTGGAAGGTTGAGCAATTTAGGATAAATATTGAGTTCTAGTACAGCCCACACTGCTTGATGAAATCCTTAAATAAGGTAAAATTTTATTCAAAATACCAAAATATAAGCATTTTAATTATCCGTGTATTATGTTGCAGTCTTTATTCCAGACCAATATCTGAGTTTTTTCTAGTACACCAAAGCCATATGCACTTGATTTCCAAGTAGAAGAATAGGGCTCCAGAAACAATAAATACTGATACTTGCTGAGATTTCCTATACAAGGGAAATATGTAGCTTTGCTCATTTTATAAATTATATGTAAACACACATTCATATCAGAATAAAGTGAAAAATAAAGCACTCTGGAATGGTGCTCAGCCTATAAAATTGTGGATATTTTCAGATTCAAGAACACATGCAGTAAGCTGTAATTCCATCCAATTCAGTTTAAAAGTACTGAGTTGTAAAAACACAATATTTTAATGCCTGGTTATTTAAATGGGCATCATTTTCCCTGAATTATGCTTTAATATGGGGATTTTAAATGGTTTCATTTTGAAGTGAATAAATATATCATATTAAATAATTTGGAAAAGACAGATACATGGCAAATGGGAGTACCAAAGATCATTTATTTATGACAATATTCATACTTTAACCTTTTTCTTAGTAATATATTGATATTTACACCCTCATATATATTTCTAGTCAGTAAATTTTACAATATTAATTATTTGGCAATGTCAAGAGCTAGATACTAGCTATAATGACATTCATATTTTAATAATGACAGAGCATTAAATTATCCAAGATAGAACAGCTATTTAATGTAATTTTTAAAATATTGAAACTTTATAATATACAGCATATTAAACCTGGCTATAATGATAGTTTCTCATTCTCATTTGGTATTTAAACATGTTCAAGAATTATACTGTGAAGAAAATTTAGTGTCATTGAAACCAAAGTAGAATTATATGACTAATGGTAGAGTAGAAAACTGTAAGGAAAAAATAAGGTGAAAAAAATTGCTAGTACTTAAAGAGATATCCTTGAGAAAGAGAGAGAGAGAGAGAGAGAGAGAGAGAGAGAGAGAGAGAGAGAGAGAGAGAGAGAGAGGAGAGAGAGAAGAACATCATTAGTTTCAAGCAATATTTAACTGCATACTACTGATTTGAGGGTAGCTTGAGCTACATGAATCAATGTCTCTAAATGAACCAATAATTAAGGTAGATACATTAATTGGCCACAAATCTTTCTGTGGAGAAGTTTAAATGCAAGGCATTTAAAAATGATTTTTAAAAATGATTTTACTTTTTGTTTTGTTTTAAGCATTGCATTTAGGTTCATAAACATTTTCATGACATTATTTTAATGTTTATACAGTAGTTCCTTGTGTACTAGTATTTTACTTAATTGCCTATATCTACACATTTATCATTTTATTTGAGATGGACTAAAGAGAACTGTAGTTCTCATTGAGTTCAATAGTTCTATGCACAACTTCCTAGCAGGTTTGGATGTGGTCAGCCATTTCTGAGATAAATGGCTTGGGATCTGTTAAGCTCTGTGTCATTCCTGCCATCCTTACTTTCTGCTCAGTCACTAGATTCTGCCATTAGATGAGGTGACCCTTCTCTATCCTCCTATTTGGGATATATGCAGAGACACTAGCGTTCTTGCTTTCATTCCAAGTGGCATTTATCAGCCAGCCCCTTACCTATCATAATTGCTTACTCACAAGACTTTTAATTATTTTGTAGAGCATATATCTCCCCACCCCTACTCTAGCTATCCTTCAAAAACAAACAAACAAACAAAAAACGACTTCCTAAAACTCAGGACCAAATGTTAATAAAAAAGATGGGGGTCAGTTCCAGTTCCAGGACCGGGTGCTGTCTGCAGAGCGAGTACAAGTGCACTCTGTAGCAGGAGCAGATAAAGTCTGCCTGTCACAGTCCCCCCAGCTGCTGCTGAGGGAATTTGCATGGCTACCCACCTCCACCTCCAACTGAGAGAACAGAGAAGGACTGGGGAACCTGAAGGACAAACTCAGACCCTGCCCAGAGGTGAGGAGGTTCAACAGGCCCAAGAACCTATATCACTGCCAGGGAGAGTTGAGTTCCCTTCAGTTTCAGTTCCGGTTCCGGGATCAGGAGCTGTCTGCAGAGCAAGTCCCAGTGCATTCTGTAGCAGGCACAGATAAAGTCTGCCTGTCAAGGCCCGCCAGCTGCTGCTGAGGGAGTTTGCACAGCCGTCACTCCACCTCCAATTGGTCAAACAGAGAAAGATTGAAGACCTGAAATTCAGTCCCCTGCACAGTGCAGAAGTAGTGATTGAGTAGACCTTTTCCTCAGAGGTGACAGGAGGCACACAAGCCCGAGTGCCACAACTGACCAGGAGCCACCTAATCCTGAACCAATGAAGCCATGGGCAGACACCAGCGCAAAAACTTACATAATAATATAAAGAACAACAAGCTAACTCCAGAAGAAAGTGGCGATTTTACAAATACAAGACCTGAACTGAGCAATGAAGAGGAAACAGAAGGAAGCAACACCAAAAATTCCTTTTTGATGATCATCAGAGCTCCCAAAGAAGATATGAAAAATAGCCTTAAAGAAATAGAAGAAAATACAAACAAAAAAATTGGAAGAGATGAACAAATCTATGAAAGAAACATGACAGGAACTAAAATCTGAAACAGAGGCAATAAAAAAGGCACAAAATGAGGCAAAGAAGGAAATAGAAAACCTAAAGAAAAAAGCTGGAACTACAGATACAAGCATAACAAACAGAGTTCAAGAGATGGAAGATAGAATCTCTGAAGTGGAAGACTCAGTAGCTCAAATAGATATATCAGTCAAAGAAAATAGTAAAACTAAAAAAGCCATAACTAAAAATGTTCAGGAAATCTGGGACACCATAAAAAGTCCTAATTTGATAATTATAGGAATAGAAGAAGGAGAAGAATACCAGATCAAAGGCACAGATAATGTTTTCAATAAAATCATAGAAGAAAACTTCCCTAACCTGAAGAAGGAAATGCCTATAAAGATACAAAAGCTTACAGAACACCAAATAGATATGACCCCCCAAAAAAAGTCAGTGCACCACATTATAATCAAGCCACAAAACATACAGAACAAAGAAAAAGTTTTAAGAGCTGCAAAAGAAAAGGGCCAACTCACATATAAAGGCAGACCCATCAGAATAATGACTGACTATTCAATGGAAATGATGAAAGCTAGAAGGGCTTGGTCAGAAGTTATACAGAAGCTAAAAGAGCATGGCTGCCAAACTAGAATACTATACCCTTCAAAATTATCCATCACCCTAGATGAAGTAAACAAGGTATTTCAGGACAAAGTCAGACTGAAAGAATATCTATCTACCAATCCAGCACTACAGAGAGTATTAGAGGGAGAACTCCCACCTAAGGACCCCAGATACACCCATGAAATCATAAACAATCATAATTCCACAGAAGAATACCCCAGAGAAAGGAAATACAAACAAGTTACCACCAAAAATGGCAGGAAATATCAATCAATGGTCACAAATTTCCCTTAGTATCAATGGTCTCAACTTTCCTATAAAACGTCACATACTAACAAGATGGATACAACAACAGAAGCCATCCTTCTGTTGCCTACAAT
>PVIH01008512.1:26391-90335 GCA_004025045.1 Sigmodon hispidus
AGGGTTGGGAAAAGATTTTCCAGTCAAATGGTCCTAAGAAACAAGCAGGGGTTGCAATCCTAATATCTAACAAAGTAGACTTTAAGCTAAAAGCAATAAAAAGGGACCAAGAGGGTCACTACTTATTCATCACAGGAAAAATTGGTCAAGAGGAGATTTCAATCTTGAATATTTATGTCCCTAATATAAGGGCACCTACTTATGTAAAAGAAACACTGCTAAAGTGTGAATCCCACATCAATTCTTACACCCTAATAGTGGGAGACTTCAATACCCCACTTTCAACCCTGGATAGATCAACCAGACAGAGACTCAAGAGAGAAATAAGGTGTCTAAAAGAGGTTATGATGCAAATGGATTTAATTGATATCTACAGAAGCTTCCACCCAAACGCAAAGGAATATACATATTTCTCAGCTCCTCATGGAACTTTCTCCAAAATTGACCACATAATTGGTCATAAAGCAAATATCAACAGATACAAAAAAAATGGAAATAATCCCTTTTAACATATTGGACCACCAGGGCCTAAAGTTAGACTTCAACTACATCAAAACCCAAAGAAAGCCTACCAACTCATGGAAACTAAACATCACTCAGCTGAACCATCTCTGAGTCAAGGAAGAAATTAAGAAAGAAATCAAAGTCTTCCTAGAATTTAATGAAAATGAATCCACAACGTATCTAAACTTGTGGGACACAATGAAAGCAGTCTTAAGAGGAAAATTCATAGCGCTAGATGCCTGTATGAAAAACCTAGAGAAATCCCACACTAGAGACCTAACAGCTCAGCTGAAAACCTTAGAACAATTAGAAGCGAACTCACCTAGAAGGAGTAGATGGCAGGAAATAATCAAACTTAGAGCTGAAATCAATACAATTGAAACAAAAAGAACAATACAAAGAATCAATGAATCTAAGAGTTGGTTCTTTGAGAAAGTCAACAAGATAGATAAGCTCTTTGCCAAACTAATCAAAAAACAGAGAGAGAAAGTGTTCAAATCAACAAAATCAGAAATGAAAAGGGGGACATAACAACAGACCCCCCAGGAAATACAGAGAATTATCAGATCATATTTTGAAAATCTGTATTCCACAAAAATGGAAAACCTAGAAGAAATGGACAACTTTCTGGACAGGTACCATCTACCAAAATTAAATGAAGATCAGATTAATTACCTAAACAGGCCTATAACCCTTAAGGAAATTGAAGCTGTCATTAAAAGCCTCCCCAAAAATAAAAGCCCTGGTCCAGATGGTTTCAGTGCTGAATTCTACCAGACATTCAAAGAAGAATTACTACCATTACTCCTCAAACTATTCCACACAGTAGAAACTGAAGGAATATTGCCAAATTCCTTTTATGAGGCCACAATTACGCTAATACCCAAGCCACTCAAAGACACAACAAAGAAGGAGAATTACAGACCAATTTCCCTCATGAATATTGATGCGAAAATTCCCAACAAAATTTTGGCAAACTGTATACAACAATGTATTAAAGATATCATCCACCACGACCAAGTAGGCTTCATCCCAGAAATGCAGGGCTGGTTTAACATATGAAAAACCGTAAATGTTATCCATCATATAAACAAACTAAATGAACAAAACCACATGATCATATCCTTAGATGCTGAAAAAGCCTTTAGACAAAATCCAAAAAAAAAAAAAGAAGGGATGAATATTATTGACCCATATTATGGCCAAATTAATTAAAGCAAGCTTAAAACAATCATGTACCTGGGATGCATCTCTATATGGGAGGCTTCTAGAGGTCAGTATTGGAGGCAAAGAAAACAAGGTTTCTATAAAACACCATGGATGGGGGTTTTCATTTTTTTTTATTTATAAAATAAAGGTTTTTTTAATCTATGCATCCCCTTGCTCCCCCTCCCTTTCCTGACCCAATCCCTCACAGTCAGCCTTCAACCTTCTTGTTTCCCATGCCCCCATGCCCCCTTCCCTTTTCCAAAAAGGGCAAGAAATCCCAAGATGGGTCAGCTCAGCATCTACTCCAGGCAAGTCTGATTTCCTCATTGTAATATCAAGACTGGATTAGATGTTACTTACCTAGGGAATGAGCTCCGAAGTGCCAGCCCAGGCACAAAAACACAGTCTGGTACTTCCCTTCGAGGCTCCACATACTGCCCATGTCAATGGATAATTGCCTATCTTTGGAGGGCCTAGCTCCTTTTCCAGATAGTTCTCTAGTGGCTGTTCTTGATTCAGTGCTCCCCAGAGCTCCAGACAGTTATCACTGTGGGGATTTTCCTTGTAATCCCTATCCCCTTGCTCATACAGACCTTCTCTCCTGTCCCTCTCAGCTGGACCAGGAGCTCAGCCCACTGCTCAGCCATGTATCTCTGCCTCCACCTCTATTTATTACTGGATGTAAGGTCTGTGATGACACATAGGATGGTTATTCATTTGATTATAGGGGATGTCCTGTCTAGGTGCCACCTTCACTAAGGAATGGAGACTTAGCCAGGAACATCCTGTGAGTTCTTGAAGGTTTCTCTAGCACCTGATCTCTTTCCAACTCCACATTGGATTCCTCTATTAAAATTCCATATCTCTCTCTCTGCCTCCCTCCCTCCCTCCCTCCCTCCCTCCCTCTCTCTCTCTCTCTCTTTCTCTTTTTTTCCCTCTTTGTTGCTCCTCTCACTTAACCACCACCTTCTCTCATGATTTGTTCCCACATCTTGGTTTTGGACCCTTATGCTCCCAATTAGTCAAGGAGATCTTCTCTATTTTCTTTTCCTAGGGGAAGGCCCAGATGTCTCTCGTAAATTCCTTCTGATCCCAAGCTGTTCAGGGGTTGAGGTTTGTAGCTTGGGTGTTCTTTGCTTTTTCTCTAAAGTCCACTTATGAGTGAGTACAACTCGTGGTTATCTTTCTGGGCTTGTGATGCCTTGCTGAGAAGGATATTCTCCAAATCCATCCATTTGCCTGCAAATTTTAAGATATGATTTTCAAATGGGGATTTTGGCAAGGGGATTTCCTCCAATTGTGAGGGAAAAATCTACATGTCCAGAATGCAGGAGACCTTGTTTACAGTCTTCAATGCTACAAAATGAAAATAAATAATATAATAATTTCAACAATATTCGTGAGCAGAAATTACAGAAATGGGAGAAGAAACAGCTTTCTTCTACCTTCTTAGGTTCAGTGTCTAGTGGCCTATGAATTAAACCAGTAGAAGAGAGGTGAACAGAAGAAAAAATTAAAAAATGCTTTATAGCCATGGGATTCACAGAAAAGAATGGAGCACAATGGGGTGGTTTATGCAACATTTTAAACCAAGCAACAGAGTGATATTTCAAAAGACATAAATAATGAGGAAATGACTTGGAAATATGTGGAAATAACCAATGGAAGCTAAGGGAGTTTAGAAAAGCTTGCTTGTGCACACACATTTCATCACTGTCAGTTGGGTATAAGTCATTCACTTCCCTTTGTGAGGGGTAGAGGAATATTTTCACAAGAGAAATTTGTAACATCTTTACAAGGGAAACTTTTCTGTATAGAAGCAGAAAATGTGAGGGTAGAGAACTCCTATATCTGTTTATCTTCATCCACAAAAACAGAGATGCTCCCCTTCGTATGGTGGAAGTACAGCAAGCTAGCCATCACACTGCTGTTTCAATTATGCTTAAATAAATGATGTATGTGATACCTCAACTGCCAGAACATGGTGCCTCATGAGCCCTGCATGACTTCCTCAAGGATCATATGCCCGCTGAAATCTTAGGCTCATCACGAGCTGTGAGGTACCAGGAGAAGTGCTTTCCATCTTGTGACCTCCTGGGAACAGATTCATGTTCAAAATTTTTAGGGCATCTTCTGTTGAATGTAGATCATTTTGCACCACAATGAAGCAGGGAAACATTTAATGTAGGGCACCTTCAAATTCTTATTCCAAAGTGACATTCTGTGCTCTCATTCCTCCAAATTTTACCAGCTGGGAAGACTAAAGCTCATTCCATATGTTAGCCATAAGAGAAATGTGAGAAGATAAAGTGAGAACCATAGACTAAACTCATCCATATCTCTCTTTTTCTGTTTGTCTTTTGTTTGTTTGGTTTTGTTTTTTGTGTTTTGTTTTATGCTTGAGATAAGGCTAGGCCTGAATTTATGATCCTCTTTCCTCACTCACAGCACAGCCTGGGATGCCACTAAAGCAGGCATGCAAAACCATGTCTAAACTGTTTATGTAAAAAAATTAGAGTAGTATGGTAATACATATGCTTCAGATATTTTAATGATTCATTTCCTTCCACATAGCTACTAGTTATTGTCCATGTCATTCAAGTGACTTGTAAGTAATTTGTGTATTAATCTAAAAGGCAGGAAGACTAATATTAAAACCAGAAAACACTGAAGATCGCTGAGAGTCATTCCCACAGCAAGCATTACACTGGGTTTGTGAGGCACCAAGGTGGATTCTGTGATGTACTTTTGTTGTCCATGAAACCACCATTCTGACATTAATGTACTTACTGGAGGAAAAGAGAAAAGAAAGTAAAATTTAATTTTAGTAACAAAAACATCTTATATTTTAAGCAAGGAAATAGATTCATAAAGTGCTATAAAAGTATGAATGCTGCCAGAGAATTAATTTCATAAAGGACCAGGAATGGTCAATTTTTTCTAATTCTCAGGTCTAGAAAACACTCCAATAGAGGAATGTTGCACCCCAAAAGCATTAGCTCAACTATGTTCATACCAGCATTATTTGTAATAGCAAAAACCTGGAAACAACCTAGATGTCCCTCAATTGAAGAATGGATTAACACACTCTGGGTAGAACATAGCTAAATGACACAGTGCTTCACTTCTGCATTGATAGCTTCTGGCAGGGATGTGAGTGAGGGAGGTCTTGTTTTCTTTAAGGGTCTGGCCACAAGGAGTTTAATTATGCTTCAATAAGTAAATGAGCAGCATGAATGGGCTCTTTTTGTAAATGGGGAGATCATAAGAGTGGGTATGAAATTGAGAGGACTGATAACTGAGTGTGATGTGTTGTATGATGTAAAATCACCAAATAATAATAAAAAAAGAAAATGTCTTCCTATATATTAGAGACAGATATGCCAGTGAATGAAGCAATTACAAAAGACATAGTGATGTGATTAATTTATCCCATCAACTTTCCATAACACAGAACCCCCATTTTTTTATTTTTATGAGAGAATTGATTTGTGGCTCCTTGTCTGGAATTTAAGATCAAGCAGTGACATTTGGGGATGATCTTCTTGGTGGAAGGTGCTCAGGCAATTACCAGCATTGAATGTCTGAAAGACAACAATGTATGTGTACCTCATGGTGCCATCTCTCCCAATAAACTAACAGAATTTGCTCATGGGAGTGTGAATTACCTTAATCATCTCCCAAGACCAGCTTCTAAATTCTATAGTTAAGGTAAGTTTCTATTCACTTAACATTTCACACTTGGAGCTAAATTTTAACGGATGATATCTTGAGGGAGACACTGAAACCATGTCCAAACACTTAGCAGTTGTACTTGGAGACTCTCCTTTTGGAAATAATTTGTTGGTCTTTTCCTTTACCCTTCTCCACCCTTCCAACTTTCCTTCCCTATGTAGACTTCAGGGATCTGTCTTCACTAAACAACTTTGCTTTCTTTATTACTAAATACCTTGGCAAGCAGTCACTCAGAGCAGACTTGTTTCTGTCAGTGGATCACACAGTCATTTTTCCTTCACCACCTCTCAGAAGCTGGCACAGTCAGATCATCAACTTGAAAATTAAATGACCCATCACTCTCAAGTTTTTCTCTGTGTAACCTCAGACTCAGCCTGGAGCTCTCACGGAGGCACACTGCTTCTAGAACTAAGAATTGTGAGGATGTTAGGGCCAACCCTGTCAGTTCAGGGTCACGACAGCTTCAAAACACATTCTGAGTCCTATTCTGCCATCTCTCCTCCTTCACTCTTCTTCAAATTGCCTCTTTAAAGTGGGAAATAAGTATTGGAAAAGGTAAAGAAAAAAAACTTCTAGTCTCTTCACTGTCATCAGATTTAACACTGGGCTTTACATGAACTACAGCAAACCCATCCCTCACAATAATGTTAGCAGGCTGATGGCTGCTGTGTGCTGACACAGCCTACTCTGACTGTCCAGTTGGAGGGGAGGTCCTGACTCACAATAGGTACAGCATAAAAATGCAAAGGTCCTGGAATAAATAATAGTCTCATTGTCTTTTGCAGACCTTTCTCTAGTCTGACAAACTGTTAGATACTTTCTTCCATGATTAGCTGCTTTTCAGAAGACATTTTTGTCAGTTTATAATAATATATCCCAGTAGAATAATTTTATTTTGTCCTGTTTTACTTTCTGTTACATACTGCCTGTTCATTCTCTAAATAATTTCATTTTCCCTTGGTTTCAGTTTCTTCAAAAAGTTTCTGTATTGAGGGATTGTTGCCAAAGGTGACAATATTGGGAGATGCTATGAACCCTTTAATAAATAAAACTGCTGAAATGTCTTTGGTCACTGGGGACAGAACCAACATTAGAAGAGGTTCTCCAGAGACCTTCCCAAAACAAGTCCTGCCTCTGTCTCTTTGATCCCTGCCTTGATCTGTAGCCACCTTGCTTCTCATTGTTATTTGACATGATATGACACACCAGGTTGTCCTCACCAAATAACTAGCTCGACGCTATATGGAATCTAAAACTGTGAACAAATTAAGCTTTGTTCTTTATAAAGCTAGTCTGTTCCTGGGATTTGATTCTGGTAATAAACTTGTGACATATTAGTAGTGATTTGTGAGCACATAGTGTTTCTTGGCTGTTTCCTTGTATTTCTGATAGCTAGAATTTGCTTGCATATCATCTGCAATAACCATACTAAAGAGGCGTTTGTACATAGAGAAAAAATTTTTCCATTAGCTCTTCCGTGAAAGCACTGGGATACATGTGTTTTCTCAAATGCAAAATCTTCTTAATACTTCAAGGTGGCCTGGTTGCTGCTTTCATTAAATGAATAAATTAAGGATTAAGGGCTTCTTACTTAGCAGGAAAGTCATAAATCTTAACCTTAGCTACACATTAGCGATATGGGAGATTTTAAATATTCTTAATGTCATTGCCATAGGCAAAACTACTCAGTGACTGTCTCCATGGAGAGAAACCAGCATATTCCCTAAAGTCCCTCTGCTGTTGTTTCAAGTAAAGTCACTGAAGCAGCAGCATCTGCACAGAAAAAACATCTGGAAATTTTTCGCTATGGCAGACACAGGCTCCATCTTAAATCTACCAAACCATCATCTTTTCGATGGAACTAGCACTGTGTGGTCAACAAATCCAGATGATGGCAGATCAAGTTCAAATCTTAGGAACTCTGACATAGATCACCCTCTCCCCACTTCCAACTCAGTGCCTTTTCCAGCCCTACTGTCAGGCAGGAACAGGCAATATTAAAAACAACAAAAAGCTATTTAGACAGTGGGTCTGCTGGATTCCTTGAATTGTTTTCTAAGTTATGCTTGTAATGGAAATAGTTGTAGAGAGATTTCTTCCTCATTAGTTTCCCAGGTGTTTATGAAATTTCCATGTCATGTTCAGTATAAAACAAGACTGTAAAAAAATAGAAAGAAGTTGAAGATGGATTCCTCAGGATCAGACACCTACATCTCTTTCTAAAGCAAGAAGTAGTGCAGCAAAGCAGATTAAATAAACAAACAAATAAAGGCTTGCAGTTATGTCTGAAGTGGTAGAACTCACTGGAAAAGGGAAAGGGGGCAGCCTCAGCATGCCTTAGAATCAAATACTTCCCTGAAGAACAATCTGCCTAAAGTATGTGCTCATAAACGTGTAGGAGCAAATGCTGGGACTGTGCCCATTTTCTTCACGGCATGCTTTTTCACCTTTATCTACCTTTTCCTCACAGCTTATACCCAGAATTGCTTAAATAAACAAATGAGTGGTTATTATTAGGTAAAAAGACTAGATAATTAGAAAAATAAACCTCAGGTGAAAGGAAAAACTCTGTTTACAATGAAAAGAGAATTTTGAATTTGAAGTAGGGATAGGATCACTTGGAGAAAGAGTTTAGGACGATTAAGGATATGTATATCTTTACTTTTTTCTTTAATGTGAAGGTTCTGCATTTGTCTAAGTGTGTTTATGTGTGTGTGTGTTTGTGTATGTGTGTGTGTGAACATGGAATGAAAATTTTAAGGAGTTGGTTTTCTTTTCCCTTGTGGATCTGTGGGTTGAGCCCAAGGTTGTGGCATTTTCACTACTGAACCATCTGTTTATGAGAACATAGTTTTGAAGGACTAGAAGAGCTTTTCAGGACTCTTCTGCTTTGGGTTTCATGTAGGTTACTACTGACATTTATCTTTTCTAGATCTTTACAGTCCTTCAAGGAATAGAAATTATCTGGCTATAGTTGCCCAAGTTATGGTTCCTTAGGTTCAAACTCTTACCCATGTGTTTGTCAGTATTATCAGTTCTACAGTGATTTACTCACCCTCAGTAATGCCACATGGCTCTCTTCTCTTAGAAGTCACTCTCTCCTCTATGCATGCAAAATATATGTATGCCACAGGGCAATCTCTGCTGTTTGGGTGGTCATATAAATATATGGGTGTTTTTTAATAGTTGTCAATGATTCAGTGTGTGAATGTTTTCTACTAGGGCATAAGGTTGCTAGATAAGTAAAAGCCCCCAATGGGGTACTTTCTAGTGGTTAAGAAAGAAAAAAGGTTTCTGGTATGCTTTCTAATCTTTTTCAATAATAATGATAAAAATGTAACATGTTAGTGGTGGGTGTTTTGAGTATAGGCATGAGCCAATAAAAACCAAGGACTAGTTATATATACTATATTAAATTTACTTGTCTGTTTTAAAAACAACATTAGTTCCACAATGTTATGATAAAAATGATTTTAATTTCATTATTTTTCATTGTATCTAAACACTTTCATCAACTATACTTCTGCACTAGAAATTCTGTTTTATATATATTTAAAATATATACATTTTTTGCATTATACGCATAGATTTTATGTATTGATTAAAATTTAAAATTGTACACATTTGCTTATTTGTTGGAACAGCTATTTAAAAACCGAGTCACTTAAAAATGGGAAAGATTAATATCACTACAGAAACTCTATTATCTTCCTTTCACTAATTAATATTTTAGTCATGAGCTTTCTCTGCATAACTTTTTGTTTTCTTATAGCATATAAATTGTTAAGAGTGGGTCTCTAACAACATAAATAAAAATTTATAGAAAGAGGTATAAACTCTTCATAATATAAAAGAGGTCACTATTGTTGTACAGAATCCAGTAAGAAAATATAGTACTTAAAAACTTCTACGCTGTTTGGAAATGGGAAAACTAGAACAGTATCTCCTAGGCATTCATTAGCGAACATATTGATTTATGTTTATGTTTAATATGTGAATAATAAACTCTGTATTTCATATGTCTTAGTTAATCTTCTATTGTTATGAAGAAACACCATGATCACAGCAACTCTTATTAAAGAAAATATTTAATTGAGGTTGGCTTATAGTTTCAAAAGTTTAGTCCATTATCATGGTGGAAGATCTTCTTGGTGGAAGCATGGCAGCACCCAGCCAGACAAGGTGTGAGAGAGGTAGCTGAGAGTTCTTTATCTGCATCAGCAAGAAATAGGAAGAGAGATCTTTGGGCCTGGCTTGAGCATTTGAAAACCTGCTAAACACATCCCCACTGACTCACAAGTCCATACCTTCACCACCAATGTGACACCTCGTAATAGTGCCACTCCCTGATGATCTATGTTTAAACCTATGAGTCTATGTGGACCATTCTTATTCTAACCATGTCTCCATATTAATTAGAAACATAGTTTTATCTATATCTGTATATACTCACATATTATGTAGCTAGTAAGAATATTCATTTAGTTTTCATTTTGAAGCAGGATATCATGTATGCCACCGCTGAGAATTACATGATCCTACTGCCTTTATGTGGTAATCATGATAGACAAGCTTTCTACCAAGTGAGCTACATCATTAACATGAATAACTACTTGCTCACTTGCAAATCAAAAGTCAATTTTCTCTAAGGCAGTCTCATTGAAGAACAAACTGCTCTCAAGAACAACCCCATGACCATAATTTTCAGAAGAAAACAAAGTCAATAACATATTGGGGGTTCCTTGTCCCACAATGTCCTGCTTGGGCTTTAGCTCCTGCCCTTTAAAAATATTCTCTGATTTTTTTATTATATATATATATATATATATAAAATATATATGGGAATCCAGAGTGTGTACCTGAGTGCCCTCTGTGTCTTATGCCTTCTCTTGGGCATTTTCTATTCGCTTATTTTATTTAATTATGATGTGCTAGTTTTTATATTAGCATATTCTATTTAATTATATTTGTAATATATAATTATTTATACTAAATATAATATAGTAACTAAAATAGTAACAAAATGCTAATATTAGTTAATGCATATTAGCATTTTATATTTAGTCTTATTACATTATATTTTATTATTATTCCTTAGAAGCCTGTTCATTTATACTGTGAGAGAGAGGTTGTAGATTATAGGAGAAATGGAGAGGAACAGAGAGAAATAAAGAGTGTGGAAAATGTAATGTAATCAGGATATATTATGTGAGAAATATCCAAAACTGTTTTCAATTAAAGAAAAGAAATATGAATAAATCACAAAACAAAGAAAAAAGAAAGAAAGAAAGAAAGCAGGAAAGAAGGAAGGAGGGAGGGAAGAAGGGGAGGGGGAAAGGAGGGAGGGAGGGAGGAAGGGAGAGAAGAAATTACAGAGAATCCTTCACTGGCAAAGGAGGGGAGAAACTTGAGCAGCACAGTAACTGTGCTTTGCATGTTTTGAAAAGCAGAAGTGATTTCATGATTTGCTTTGAAATGCTTTGAAATATAACAAAGTAAATCAGAAAGTATCAAATTTCATTAACTTTTATATTAGTAAGTTGATTATATTCTCCTCTGAGTGGAAAAAATAAACTTTCTTCTATATAGACAAGAAACTCTGGTGGGCCGACCAAAACTTAGCTCAACTTGGGACTTGTAATAAAAGAGATGGAAGAAATCCCACCATCCTGCGAAATAAGACTTCTGGGGTTGTTCACATGAAAGTGTATGACAAAGAAGCACAACAAGGTAAGTCTCTATGATGAATGTATGACACTGTTTGAGTAAGATGCTCTTGCTTTCATACCTCATTCTCAAGTAAACCATCTGGGGTTCCTATTCTAGCCTTTAGTTATAGGGTTGGGGAAGGAAACAATGCTTAATCCTGAAGAAAAATGTCTTTCATATAAGATGCATAGTGACCTTTAAAAACATTGGAAAGGCTGTATAAGAATGTTAATTGCTCACTTAGTTGACATTTTTATCTAGTACTTGACTGAAAACTGCAAATATATATATAAAAAAAGAAAATGCATATACTATGTAAGTAGTCCAGAGGTCTTTAAATACACCATACTGATATACGAATTTCACATCTTAAATCACAGTATTTTTTGGCAATGTGCATTTGCGTTTTTTGTTTCACTTGTCCAAATGGTGGGCAGTGAAATGGAGTGAAAACTAGCAGATGGTTTACAAAGGTGGAGTTGTCACAGAGCCCAGATGACAATTGGATTAGAGATCCAGCCAGTGCAGCTGAGCGCTTGCTGGGCCTTTCTTAGTCTTTGCTACAGAATTCATGACATTTTTTTATTCTGAAAATTACAATCATTTTTCACATAAGCATAGTACTTCCTTAAAGCCTTCTCCACATACTACTTTCTAAAATTCTTCTTCCCCTACCTCTTTCTTAAATCATTCTCTATATACACATAGTACTTCCTTAAGCTGTTCTCCATATACCGTTCTCCTATTTTGGTTTCTGCCATGAGAATCCTTACCTTCACATACATTTTTTCTCCCACTACATTTCAAAACTGTATTTGGACTTTAAAAAGGGGATTTAATCAAAATAATTTGGAATATGTAGAACAAATCAGAGAAAACTAAAGGGAAGAGAGGGAACCAAGGGACACAGCATTTCAGAAGGCTGGTTTGTTAGCAATGATACCCATCACAGCTACCTGAACATCAACTGACAATACAAAATAGAGTGGTGCCTGCCATCCATTTCAAAGACTGAAGTTTTGGTCTAGGTTCCTAGCTAGAGTCAAAGGAAAGTATATCTTTTCTTGGAATAAAAAATTATTAAAATTTAATATATAAGTAAGAAATAAATAAGTTTCTTTATTGTTGAAAATATATTAATTCACAAGTTACTTAAGTGACCAAATCTAAATTTCTTCCAGGGTATTTAACTACTTTTCTTTGAATATTTTTATTCACATATATCATGTGTTTTAGACATGTTCAGCCCCATATTCTATTGTCTTTTTCCCTTTCCCTCTTCCAGTAGTCCCCATCCTTCTCCTTTCTGCTGTCATATCATATTAAAGGGTCAAGAAAAATGTGTTATTTTCTTCCTGACTTTTAGTTACTTTCCTCATCTCTAGCTTTGTCATTTACTTGCAAAAACAAAACAAGGCAAAATCCAACATCAGTTCATTATTTTTTATGCCTGAATGAAATTTCAATGTGTTTGGGTATATACTTGTTTTCTCATCTGTTAATAGATGCATAGAATATTTGTATAAAATGGTTACTATAATAATGCTGCAATAAACATGTATGTACAAGTATTTCTTCAGTGTGTCCACTGAGAGTCTTGTAAGGAATATACTCAGGAGTTGATGACTGGGTCATATGGCAGAAGTATTTTTATTTTTTTTGTTGAATATCTATACTGATTTTCATAATACTTTGATTAATTTATATTCTACCAATAGCCCATGAGATGTAATATATAGACCAAATCTGAGAAAAGTAAAAGAGAGAACTAAGGGTCCTATTTGTGATTCCGCAATGACTGTTATTCTTTTCCCCTGATGGCTAAGGATAGTCAACAGGTTAAGTACAATTAGTCAATTGTACTTAATATTTTTATCAATATCTTTTATTTTTATCAGTCAAACTATGGGTTGGATTGTTTAAATTTTGTGTATTCAGTTATCTAATCCATGAGAAATTTTAAAATTAATTGATACAATTATCAAATGCTTTTTTAATATTACTTGAACATTTTCTATATTTCAATTAACAATAAAAGCATGGAGGATAACTCAGTGGTGGAATGTTTGCATAACGTGTATGAAATCTTGAGTTTGGTCCTGAGAACAGAAAAACATATAAAGAATTTGATAAATACTTATAAATATTCTAAATATTCAAGGCATGTAGATGATACTATGTTATATATAATAATATACTGATAGTAAAATGAACATTGATGTAGTATGACATCTTCATAACTATTCAATAGACTATTTAGTACAAAAGTGTAAACTTGAAAATATCACTATCAATTTCATTGCATTGTATACAATGAACATGTTTCTGAGATGTATATACACATAGCCTTAGATAGTACAGCACACATAGAAAGAGATAGAAAGAGAGGAAAAGGGAGATGTGGGGGGGGGGAGAGAGAGAAAGAAGTGATTCTAAGCAAGGTGCCTAAAGAGGGACAAGAAGGTATTTGCCTTTCAAGACATAAGAACATACACTTCCTGTTAAACTGTGTATTAATTTTGTAGATAGTGGTTCTGATAACATTTTCAGGAGAATGTACTTGCATATGACTCTTGATTCTGCTCTTCTTAGCTTCATGTCCCTAACGTGGAAGATGTGAATCTATAGGTGCATAGGAAAATAAATGAAAGTGTCTGACCCAATGTTAGCATGCAATTTCAGTCTTCTCAAGGGAAAATGCTGATGAAGGCATCTGTTTGAAGACAACGCCATTAACAGAATCACTGTCAGTAGCTTGAAAGCTTCATTAGAATGAAATATGAGCAATTTAAGCCTCTTTAAGATGTTAACATTAATACCTTCTTGGATTTCAAAGTACAATTAACTGCCTCA
This sequence comes from Sigmodon hispidus, assembly GCA_004025045.1. Lineage (NCBI taxonomy): Eukaryota > Metazoa > Chordata > Mammalia > Rodentia > Cricetidae > Sigmodon > Sigmodon hispidus. The sequence continues at coordinate 40,402 of PVIH01008512.1, forward strand.
TTTATCACTTTTGACACAGATCACTGGAGAGTTGAGGTTCTCTTAGTCAAATGGACTTTCCAGCTCCACTTGTCATTTTGGGTGTGAGTTGTGAACATCAATCTCTCTACAAAATTCTAATCCAAATCCTACTTCTAACTCAATAATCAGTGCAATTTCCCCCATTTGCATTTTTATATTTTAAATGAAAATATTTACTTTAAGTAAGACTAATTTCATTATTGTTTTCTGTATTTTACTTCCACAGAGGTTCTGTAAAATGTATGTTGTTATTCTACAAATGTGTTAAAATATATGACCTTTATTTATCCAGAAATATTATAAGTATTGCCAGCATTGTAGTTGCATTACTCACCAGTAACTGCTGTTTTGTTTGCTACCTTCCCTACACTTTGGCTAATATTAATATAATTTCTCATATTCTCTTACTTTCATGTGTTTGTTCTATTCCTTGACTTATTTTTCTTTACTTTTTCATTGCCCTCAGTTCTGTTCTTCATGTGGTGTGCCCTTAAAGTTTACGGTGAAATTCTACTTGCTCACTTTTTCCCCAGGTTTCACTTGTCGACATTATTTGAAGCATAACATCATATAAACACATGTATATTGACTAGCATTAAGTTAACATGTATACACATACTTTTCATAAAATCAAATACATGCATGGTCAATTTAGAACTTCTACACTGTATTTTTTAAATTTCAATTAAAATTAATTTTAATTTCATTCAATTTCTTTTTATTGTTATTTTTATTATGAATATATTCTAACAGTTTTTAATATTGTTTTCAGTGCCTAGTTAGCACAGTAGGCAGCGTGTCAGTCTCATAATATAGTTGCCTTCTTGTTGAAAAAAATCAGAGCTCTTACTGTCTGTCATTTTGTCACCGTAAGAAAGGGGATGAGTCAGCCATCCCACTAGCTCATATGAGAGGTACATGTAATTGTTTTAAAATTTCAAGATACTTCTAAGGGCTTCAATATTGCTGAGCTATGAATAAAGGAATGAGCTGAGAATGTGCTCCATCTTCCAAATAAAGAATATTTTCCACATTAAAAAGGACAGAGATAGTGACAGATTCTAATGAGCAATTAAATTCACAAATTCAGAAGAAATAATGAAGTGAGTTGATATTTTTAATCTCCTAAAAAGTTGTATTGCTACACAGCCCTCAGCATGTTTTGTAATGATCACTGAGTTTACTGAACTTTGTTGTAGTGCTTGAATCTACTAGATGGTATTGCACACTGTCCTAGAACAATAAAATTATTGTAAAAATAGGATATTTTAAGGAATTTACAGTGTGGACTGTAAATTATATAACTTATGCTACAGATTTAATTGCCATCATGGGCCTAGTGAATTAAATGTCTAGAATGTCAACCGGGGATAACCTGACTAATATTTGTCATTGCCACCATACAGAAATGAGAATTATCATGCCAATTAATTCCTTGATTCTTTTGAGTATATTTCAAATATACTTTGAAGTAATTATGTTCTATGGGATGCAGAAAATAATTTTTTGCTTTAAAAATAAATTTGGGACACATATGCATGCATATATCGAGTCCTTTTAGAGGTGAAGCTACATTTGAGTCAAAGAAATCATTGGCTTTTTGTGTGATCTTACAACATTTTAAGGTCACTGACAACGGGGCATGGTGACACATGCCTAGAAAGTCATCACTTGAGAAGCTGAGATAAGAGAGTCGTGGATTCCAGAAAAGTTGAACATTAGCTAGTAAGGTCTAGATAATGTTTCTTTAGTTTGCCTGAACAAAACACAAAAGACAAAAATTAAAGTGTAGACAGTTTTCAAGAAAGATCCATTTTCCTCTGCTTTTCTATATGATCTACAATACTGTTAAATTGTTTTGAAGGGCAGGGTTCAATCATAATTTTCCACTTTAAGTTATTTGCAAGACAGATGCTATGTCCTATTAAATCAACTATATTTATAAACAAATAGCATCCATATTTGTTCATATTATTGATACCTAATATGTCTAGGTTCTTCACTATTTTCTTTTTGACATTTGTTTTGTTTTCTTTCTCTATAGGCAGCAATTCTTGCCACCTAAATAATGGTGGGTGTTCTCAACTTTGTTTACCAACATCTGAAACTACCAGGACTTGCATGTGTACAGTGGGATATTATCTTCGGAAGAATCGCATGTCATGCCAAGGTACACATTCATGAGAACTTGACTATGCTGTGGTTACTTCATCCATCAATATGTATCACACAGATTTTAGGCAGCCACTTCTAGTTACCAATTAGAAAACCACAACATCATCTTGGCTTTAGGGCAATAGTTGCAGGGGTACCTAGTTAAAGACTCAGTAGAGTCTTCTTAGAGTAATTTTAACCAAGAGTGAGCCCAAATTTGAGTTTGCCAGCCATGTCTCTCTTAGTGTATTCTATCTATTTGTAATCTGTGTCTGTCTGGTGTGTGTGTGTGTGTGTGTGTGTGTGTGTCTGTGTGTCTGTGTGTCTGTGTGTGCTGTCTATCTGCTCTGAACACAGGACTTTATTCTTTATTTATTGAACATGCACAAAACATATGACAGAAAAGGAATTAAGATATTTTATTTTTTTATAGAAATCTGTAAGAGTTTCAGAAGGAAAGAAATTACCTTATTAATCATAACTGATTCAGGACAACAGTCAAAACAAAAAAAAAAGGTTGTTTTCAACTTATATGCACAAGTCACATCTTAATGTTTATTTATGGCAGATATTTATTATCTTTAAGGTTACTTCAAGCCTTTTTGGGTGCTTCTTTTAGAAATGATTGCCACAACAACAATACACACATATGAACACACACAAGCACATGCTATATTCTGGGTTAGAGTCACGTAGAAGAGTACAGTTTAACTAAACTAATCATTCAGTTTAGGTTATAAATACTGATTACCAGGGAAGTCCAAGACATAGTATAGTTGGTTACATTGTTTCCTTAAATTCAGGTCTAACTAGTGAAGTCACTGTGTTCACATTTAGAAAACAGATTGAGCACACAGATAAATGATCTTAAAGGTTTTAATTGACTTGATTACAAGTATTTTCAGAAAAATCTATTCCCACAAAAGAGTTTGCTATTTAACTACACATAAAGACTTTTATGGGGTTAGAAATATTTGTGGTATCACTATCCTTTCTTCTAAGACTTCTCATTTTCATTTCATTTATCTATTTATTGGTGGTGGTGCTCATGTTACAGCATGGGTGTGGAGGTCAGAAGAAAACTTGTAGGAGAAAATGCTCTGGAACTAGGGGACTGAACTCAGTCATGTCCTCATACTTGATAGCAAGTACCTTTACATATTGAACTATCTTTCCAACCTAAGACTGTAATTTTTTTGTCTGTGTTTGTTTTTTTTTATTCAAATATGAACTGTTTCTTTTTTTCTTTTTTTTTTTTTACTAGTTTAAGCCACTTTTATTCTTTAGACAGCATTAACTCATACAGTGTTGATATTGCTAGACACTACATTCAAATATTTAATGAAAGTAAATAACTGAATAAAGAAAAAACCCATCATTATTCAGACTGTCTTTCCTTCTAAATGTTTTTACTCAAATTGAATGAAAAGTAAATCAACAGAATGTTGCTTAGTGAGTAAGACATTTTTAAAGTAGAGGCTGCTTAAAGTAATTAGTCTGAAATAATCTCAGTATAAAGTCTTTTCCTCACTCATACATGAGTTTTCTTTGGGACTGTAATTTTTGAAAACTAAATTTGGCAATTGAAAAAAAATCTCTACTCAATTTGGTAGCTTCTGTGTTCACCTGGAATGGCCAAAGATGGAGTAAACAGCTGTGCTTGCTCTCGTGGTGTTATTGCACAAGATAAATCCAGCTCCGTTCACTTCTTTCAGCTGCTTACACAAAGCATTACTCACTGAGAAGTGGAGCCTAAGATTTGCATATTTGGCAGACCAGGGCATTTTTTCTGGGAGAGAACTGTGTGCCATTCTAAGGATTTCAGACTCCTTAGACTATAAAATAATGACTTTTGATTTATACAACTACATCATTGTTATTATTGCAATAGATATTTAGAGTTTTTAATGTACACATTCCATTTCTTTTTTTCCATTTCTTAATTACTTTAGATTCCAATGGACTTTAACGTTCATAGTCAGTGGGTGCGTTAGTTCACAAAATGTTGGTTTCTTTAACCATAGTGTGGAGCCAATGATAAGAATTAAGTTTTATCCTAAAAGATTTCCTGATCCAACTGAAGAAAATACATCATAATTATGACATATCATTAAAAATAAACTGTGAAAGACAATTATTGTATGACAGACTCTGTTTAAAGAATCTTGAAACTTTGTATCTTTTTTCTCTCTTTGTAAATTGGTAAGTTTTCTATCCTTATTACTTAATTTGATATATAATAAAACTGAAGAATGAGGACAATAACATATGACCAAAGTGTTGTGATTAGGAGATAGTAGACACATTTAAAGACACACTATTTTACTTTAATAATATATATTCATAATAAATGTATATATTTTATAATGTATTAGAATATTCACAAGCATTATCATGTAGCCTATTAGTAATATTCTTATATCTATATGTTTATTTTACAAGGACATCATTACAAAATTCAAAAATTTATTCAGGATAAAACTCAATAACTTTTTCCTTGGCCCATTGGAATCTAAAGAAATTCAGAAAGGGAATGTGCACATTAAAAACTGGGACTGGAGAGATGGCTCAGCAGTTAAGAGCTGCTCTTCCAGAGGACCCGGGTTCGATTCCCAGCACCCACATGGCAGCTAACAACTGTCTGTAGTTCCAGTTCCAGACAAACACCAAGGCAAATAAATAAATAAATAAAGTTAAAAAAAAACTCTAAATATCTATTATGAAAATAACAATGATGTAGTTGTATAAATCAAAAGTCATTATTTTATAGTAGCAAGTACATACTTATATTTTGGAGAAGACAGAATGCCCTTTGTCTGTAAGGTCAGACTTTATGGAAGTGAACCAGTTTAGAGCTTCTGCCTATGTCCTTCTCATACCAAGGCCTTTGGATGACAGAGAACCTTTCAGTTTCACCAATTCATCCCTTTGGATGTGACCTCTGATCTATGAAACCCTCTAGAGATTAGAGTGCACACCACTGTTTCAGGATCTCAGCTTAAATATATTTCATTCATGGGAATCATGCACCTAGAGAAGCTTCATGAAACTAAGAATATAACATTCACTATTATAAATAACTACTCTGGAAATGATTTCAATGGATTGTTACATGGAATACTTGTTTTGTTCTTTCTTCCATAGGTATAGAATCTTTTCTTATGTACTCTGTTCATGAAGGAATCCGTGGGATACCTCTTGATCCAACTGACAAAATGGATGCTCTGATGCCTATATCAGGAACTGCATTTGCCGTGGGGATAGACTTCCATGCAGGTAAATAGATTTCATTAATAATTCATGTATAGTGCTCTCTTGATTCAGAAATATATTAATATGACTTTTAATCTGTTGTGGATAATCAAATTGAAAATGATTTAAGAATAAAATTTCTAGCTTATTACTAATTGCTCTAATTACATTGTTGAAAAATTAAGTAATTTTTTCTTTCTACATAGTATTATTTGAATTACAACTACATTTGTTTGTTTATTTACTTATTTATTTTAATATTACAAACAAAGAAGTCATACTTTCTATCCTTGTATATCCTTATTCAAGGTCCCTTCCACCACGTCATTCTCTCTTCTCCACAATTCCCCATCCCCTCCCTGGGCTGGCAGCAGGCAGTCCCAAGGTCCTGCTGTCCCAATATTGCTTAGTTCAGCCCCCACTCCTGGCAGATCCAGTTTTCTCCCCACAACCTAAAGACTGAGTCAGTTGTTCCTCTAGCGGGAGTGGGATCCAAGGAGTCAGTCCAGGGTGTTTCTGATCCCAAGCTGTTCAGTGGTTGTGGTTTGCAGCTTGGGCATGCTTTGTTTTTTTCTTGTTTGTTTGTTGGTTTGTTTGTTTAGAGTCCACTAATGAGTGAGTACATCCCATGCTTATCTTTCTGGGTTTGTGATAACTCGCTCAGGAGGATATTCTCCAAATCCATCCATTTGCCTGCAAATTTTAGTATATCATTTTTTCTTACTGCTACATAGTACTCCATTCTGTAGATGTACCACAATTTGTTAATGCATTCTTCAGTTGAGGGGCATCTAGGTTATTTCCAGGTTCTTGCTATTACAAATAACGCAGCTATGAACATAGTTGAGCCTTTGGAGTGTGACTATGCATCTTTAGGGTATACATCCAGAAGTGGTATTGCTGGGTCCTTGGGGAGATTGATTCTCAGTTTTCTGAGAAACTGCCATTCTGTATTCCAAAGTGGCTGAACAAGCTTACACTCCCACCAACAATGGAGGAGTGTTCCTCTTGCTCTGCAGCATAGGCTGACCTTTGTGTCTTTTATCTTAGCCAATCTAACAGGTGTCAAGTGGTATCTCAAAGTTGTTTTGATTTTCATTTCTCTGATGGCTAAAGATGATGAGCACTTTTTCAGTACATTTATATGCCATGTTTGAAATTGTTTGTCATCTTTTTTTTCAAATGTTATTTTACTTTCCTCTATTTATAGATAAAAAATATACCAAATAAAGATTTTGTCTTAAGGTATATTCTTAATGAAAACATTTTCTTAATGTATAAGGGTAAGATAACTTCTATAATTTTTAATGTAGTATGTGTGAATTTAAAGTGTTCTTACAAATAATGAAAGAAAGCAAACAAAGACCATGAGACTAAAGTGGGTGGTACAAATAAACCACAGGAAAATAATTAATGGAAAACACTGCTGAATGAATTGAAACCAAAAGTAGGTGACAGGTAACTGCTAAAGTTAGACACAACAGAAATGTTAACAGTAGTTCTCTCACCTCATTTATTATTTACATCTCTATTCAACACTTAAGATTTTAAAGTTATAAAAACTAATTTGTTGGCCTCTTATCTTTATAAAGGTCCATGTTTCCTTAGTTCACGTTTCAGTGCTGAAATGTTTATACAAATCTCTAGTATTTCTGTAATGTAAAACTTACCTAATATCCAAAAGATCATAGCTCTCTAATTTATAATATTAAAATAAAGAGTTCTTAAACTATTAAAAATAATCGTTGGCTTGAAGCAATGGCTCAGTACTTAAGAATGTCTGTTTCTTTTGTAGAGGGCACAGATTCAGTTTCATCTAGAACTTCACTACTTTTCCTAAATATGGTTTCAAGAGATCTGATATCCTGTTTGATGATCTCAACAACCAGACACTTATGTGCTACATATATATGTAGACAAAAACACTCACACATATAAAATCAAGATGATAAATCTTTATCATTTTGATCTTTACTTACCAATACATGGACTTATAACGGCAAAATTGTTTTTCTCCCCTGCTGTAACACATTTTGGTCTTTAAAATTTGGGGGAAATTTTCAGAAATGGTCCAAAGATGACTTTTGAATTATCTTTTCTTTCTTTTTTCATTTTTATTTATCTACTTATCTACTATGTATCTATCTGTCTACCTGTCTCTCCATTTTTTATTTATTGCTGGTCTGAAATTCACTATGTAGACCAGACTTTAAACTTATGTAAATCTGCCTGTATCCATGCAATTAATGCTGAGATTAATGGCCTTTGCCACTATACCCAGTAAAGAGACCACTTTTCTTAAATAAGTTATCTTGGGCCAAACGCTTGTCATCACATAGATAAAAATGTGCTATATTTGTTGGTTGTTTTAGAAAATTTATTTACTTATTTTAGGTTTATCTGTATAAACCTGAATGTATGTGGTACATGCATGCATGAAATGTCCCCAGAGGCATCACTTCTGTGTATATACTGGTGCTGCAACCTGAACCCAGGTCCTCAACATCAGTGAGTGCTACTAATCATTGAGGAATTTCTACAGCCTCTAAACTTCTGATATTTTTAGATATGCTTTCTGCAAAAGTGAATTCCAGCAAGAAATGTTTTATTAAGCATTATGATAATTCTGCCAAAAGCATATTACAATTTTTGAGCTACCATTGATCAAACCACTTTATTATTTACAGACGATTTATTACCTTACATTGTATAATATACACTGATTTTTATACATGTGACTTTTTCTTACAATTTTATTAAATGATTCATTGGGTTAAAAACTAAGAAAAATTGAATTTATGAAAGATTTATACACACATATACATTTTTACTTAGTATAGGGACTCCTATTTTAGCTTATATTTCATATCTGATAATTTGAAAGATGTATTAATAATCATTGAAAATATATAATTAATTTTTGTGAGGGAGAAATATTAAAAGTAGATATTAACATTTTTATTCTGAAAATAGAGAAATTTTTAAGAGTAAACCAATTATTTGTAGCATTTAAATTCACTCTCTATGGTTTTATGGCCTGAAAAAAATTTAAATTTAACAATAAATTATAATTTTCTTTGCAGGCAATAATCATCTACTTGTTTCAATAATTCAAAAATTCATAGCATAATATTCTTAATTCATATTGAAGTAACTATTCATTAGCAAAATGATTACTTTCAGATAAAATTCTGTTTTCTTTCTATTCTTTCAACAAGATGTTTTCTAAAACAATACTTGTCATATTTTCTTTTTAAGTTTCATACATTTTTACCATCATTTTGAATGACTATGTCCACCATTATTACCCTTTAACCCTTTCTAGTACCCTGAAACCCATCACATTTCCAACTTTGTAGCCTTCATTTCTTCTGTTATTAATATGTCCTGATGTTTAATGCTGCCCCTTCATTTCTGGGTATTTGAGCATTCACTGTTACCTGGACATCTAACAGCTTCCAGATTACCAAAGGAGAATGACTCTTCGTCTTTCAAGCACCATGAACTTTTTAAATATATATATGTATATATATTATTTGGTGATATAACAGTATGTACCCTATCAAACTCAGTTATCAGACCTCTCAGATTTATACCCACTGTTATAATCTCCCCATTAACAAAAATGCCCATTCGTGCTGCTCATTTACTTACTGGAGCATAAAAACACTCCTTGTGGCCAGACCCATAAAGAAAACAAGTCTTGCCTTACCCACACCACTGCCAGAGACCATCAAGGCAGAAGTGTGACACTGTGTCATTTAGTTATGTTCTAACCTTGAGCTCTTGTATACAATGACATCTTTTTTTTTCTTTTATTTTAAGCCCACTAATGAGTGAGTACATCCTTGCTTCTCTTTCTGGGATTATGATACCTTGCTTAGCAGAATATTCTCCATATACATGCATTTGCTTGCAATTTTTAAATTTTTTATTTACATATTTATTATTTTGCATCATACATCCCATCAAATTCAATTATCAGGCCTCTCAGATTCATACCCACTCCTATGATCTCCCCATATACAAAAGTGCCCATTACATCTGTCAGAATGGCTAAGATTAAAAACACAGATTGTAGCCTATACTGTAGAGGATGCAGAGCAAGGGGAACACTCCTCCATTGTTGGTGGGAGTGTAAACTTGTTCAGCCACTTTGGAATGCAGTATGGTAGTTTCTCAGAAAACTCCCCAAGGATCCAGCAATACCACTATTGGGCATATAGCCTAAAGATGCACATTCGTACCCCAAAAGCATTAGGTCAACTATGTTCATAGAAGCATTATTTGTAATAGCAAGAACCTAGGAACAACCTAGATGCCCCTCAACTGAAGAACGGATTAACAAACTTTGGTACATCTACACAATTGAGAACTACTCAGCAGTAGGAAAAAATGATATTCTAAAATTTTCAGTCAAATGGATGGATATGGAAAATACCCTCCTGAACGAGGTATCAGAATCCCAGAAAGATAACCAGGGGATGTACTCACTCATTACTAGACTTAAAAAAAAAGAGGTGTCATTGTATACAAGAGCTGAATGCTAGAACATAGCTAAATGACACAGTGTCTCACTTCTGCATTGATAGCCTCTAGCAGGGGTGTGGGTGAGGAAAGTCTTGTTTTCTTTAAGGGTCTGGCCACAAGGAATTTAATTATGCTCCACTAAGTAAATGAGCAGCAGGAACCATCAACTTCTAATGGTTGCCCTGAAGAATATAGAGATTTGAGGGATCCTCCCTAATTGTGCTTGAATTTAGTCTGAATTGATGTGCTATTAAATGTGGGTGTTTTGAGTTGATATGAGCAATAACAATTCCTTGTCCAGAATTCTGAATTTTATAGCTCAACTGTCAACTCTTACATGCTCTTTACCCACTCTTTATGAAGTCTAGGACTTCACAGGAGAGGTGAGGATAGATATCTGTACACAGCTGAGCTCTTTAGGGTACAAATACTTGGCTCTTTAACCACTTACGAGTTCAGTGGTTTAAAAGAAAATGGCCCATGAAGGGAGTGGCACTATTAGAGGTCTATCCTTGTTGGAGTAAGTGTGGTCTTAATGGAAAAAGTATGTCACTTAGGAGTCAGTCTTTGAAGTCTCCTATGCTCAAGCTATTCCCAATATGGGAATAGCTTCTTCTGTTGCTTGATAATCAGGATATAGAACTCTCAAATTCTTCTACATCTCCACATCTGCCTGAATGCTGCCATGTTCCACTATAATAATAATGGACTAAACCTCTGAAACTGTAAGCCACACCAAATAATTTTTATAAGAGCTGTGAAAATCATAGTATCTCTTAGTAGCAATAGAAACCATAACACGATGAGTCTCTGCATTAATTTCTATTCATTTCAAGCTGAATATTTCATGTAACTTTCAAGGAAAAAAATTTTTTAGACAACTCTCTTCTTCTAAATATAAAAATATTTAGGCTTATCATATTGGAAAAATGTTCAGGCATTAATCATTATCTCTGCTGTCAGTAGAAGGTACCAATGCAACACTTGCTTGAAAACTAGTGAGTGCAAAATGGAGAGATCAGTCAACCAATATCTAGAAGAGCCCTAGTCTATCACTGAAGGACTTGGATTTCAGTGCCCACTACAATCACTTATGAGCTCTTTGGTTTCAGGCTAAGTGTTTATTTATTTATTTTTTTATGTATGTATGTATGTATGTATTTATTTATTTATTTATGTCTTAGTTTTCTTATTTCTGAGATGTGCAAAACAACTAGACAGTATATGCAAATATTTGACACAATGCCTGATATACATGGTACTCAAAAATTTGTAATCACATCAAATTAAAAACATACACATTGTATCATATAAAATAAACAACAAAATATTTCTTTTTTTCTGGTAGTATGTTTCTAGACAGTTATTTGTATAGAACAGTAGGCATTTCTTTACCACTTGGGACAAAACTGATTAGAAATAATTATACTGAAGATAAACATTACACCCACCTCATTATCAATCTGAGAAGCAGATGCTTAAAGAATAGGAACATTCCCATCTGTACACAATCCTGAAATGCCAACCTTGGCGGCTGTGTTTAGACAACTACTAGACATACTAATGAGATGATGGTGGGGGTGAGAGTATTATGGGCTCCAACGATTTTACAAGGCTTTTGTGCTCCTGTGTCCTCTTGTGTGGTCTCTTTCATCTCACTGCCTTTGGAAGATATATATTGAATCAGAATGAGCTCCATTGTTTGATTTATAATGTCATTAAAGACAATATGCATGCTTGTAATGTTGTGGAGAGAATTTGCTTCAGGATGGAAGAAATAAAAAATAATTGCATTATTCCATATAGAGAGAGAAACAAATAATGTTTGGCTTGTCAAACTCTATATTTTCTCCCAGCAAACTTTTTATCTTACTCAGAAGTAATTTTTTCCAGTGTCATCTCTGCAGCTAGTCTGTCTCTTTACCCATTATTGACAGTCATCTGAGGAACTTAATGAATATTTCCTCTAAATTACCACAGATTTATTTTTTACAGACAATAGATACAAGGAACACAGAGTTTAGATACTAAGTGTCAAGCATGTTTGTGTCCTATATATTTGATTGGAGTTCTGGAACAGTGATGTCAGACAAAATCACTTTATGAAAATAAATTAATGAAAGTTGTAAATGAATTGTGAAAACTTTAAAGTACCACATACAATGAAAGGAGAGTAATGTGTCAGAAAATTTTGAGTTCGGTTTGCTAATGCTAATCAGTGTTGATACAGTTTAGTCAAATCAATGTATACTGTCCTGAATTTCTTTTTCTCCAAGGTGAAGTGTCAAAAATTTTGGTCACCATAGAGCTGATATAAATGAAAACTAAGATAAGTGATATAAATTTTCAAATAACTGCAGGAGAAAAATAGTTACTGCGTTTTTGCCTCAGATGGCTCCATCACTGATAGAGGAGAAGACGGTTGTTCAGTAGTTGGAGCAATCCGTGGACATGTTACATCACCATCGTTTACAAGGATATATTTATAAAACTTGTACCTTTCATAAAGATTAGTCTATCTGATTTGGTCTGACATTAGTCCTAACAAATTAAAGCTATCTTCAGTGCAAGGACTGTTTTCCAATAGATGAAACTGTTCTGGAAACTAGTGATTGAAGGAAGAAGACCCTGTAGCTAGATTTAAAATGTTCAAAGCAATTTTTTTATCTCTTCACTAGAAAAGTCCCATTCCACACAGGGAAAGAAAAATGAGCTTAGGAAATCTGTGCCTCCTGGGTGGTGTTCCTTCTGATGAATGAACAAGGCATTTGATGCTTACAAAGATACATTTTAGTAAGAAGAAAAGACTTCAAACAAAACCTTTCTCTCTACCCATTTTGTAATCTTCAGTAAGGTATGATCTATTCAGCTTGTGTCCCTTTGGGGATATTTACAAAGTTTTAATAATAACAAAACAATTGCATTCTACTCAGAGAATGATTAATTGTTTACATTTTCCAAGCCTATACACTTTTTTTAAAATAATCTTTCACCTTTGTTAATAACAAATCTCTGTTATTCTATTAAATTAAACAAATATTGACTATTATTTACTAGATATAGAACATTGCAGTTTGCTTTATGATAAACAATGAATGAGGGTCATTGTTTGGATGTCCTTGTCTGGCACTCATTGTGCAAAATAATTTAACAACTTTGTGTTAAATTACATGCTGAACTATTGAAACAGTAATAGTCTAGGGGAGTACTTGCCTGAAAGAGTATCTTCTTATCCATGGCTGCCCCTTTTGTAATTATTCATGGTCAATCCTAGTATAAAAATGCTGCATATAATTTTCCAGGTATAAAAAGTCATAAGTTAAATTGTACTGTGGCAGCAGAGCATGAGGGAATCCCCACATGTCCTACATTTATCCATCTGGGACATTGAGTACTGAACCATTAGTTATTTTATAGTTGTCCTATTCTGAGTTCTCTCTGTTTTGCAGTGCTCTCACATGTAATGCAGCCTTGCTCAGGACCTCAACTCGGCACTGGGAGGCATGATATATAGCCCTGTGGATAGGAGAGATCTACTGTACATTTGTCCCACCCATACTCTGTTCAACATGGGAAGAAATAATAATATAACAACAAATAGGATGTGTCAAGGCTAGTATACCAAATGAACAAATATGGTGGGAGGTATTTATAGTAAGTAGGGGCTTTATAGGACACTCTCTGATTTTTGACCAATGTTCTAAGAACCTAGAAAATCTAAGAAAATAAAGAGCAAAATATATAAGAAAGTAACTTTAGCCTTACACTGTGTTTCCTATATATTTGAAAACTACAATCTTAGTCTTTCCACACTTACATATGCAACAATATTTTGTTATACTATAATAAAAATCATTTGATATCACCTTGTAGTGCTTCCTGGTAATGCAGGTATCAAAACTGAAGTATGACAGGCCAAGAGCCTGCATAAGAGTGGTACAATCAACTTCTGTTTTCTCAAGCCATCTTATATTTATATTGATTAAAAAAAATTCTTATTTAGACTATTGTGTTACTTGATGATATCTCACATATTTTTTTTTCAAATTTGTACCTGTTGAAGATTATGTATCAATTTGATTTATGTACTCAGTCATGTGAATTTTAAACACATTTAGTGACTGAACAGGTAAATGCTACTCAAGGGAGAATCTCTCTGTGTTTTATTGTTTTCTATGACAAACATAAAGAAATTAATTCACAAATATTTTTCTAGTAAACACTTTGTCATAAAACAAAGCCACGGAAGATTTACAGAAGGATTTTTTCTCATGTCAGTAAACAGCAATAGCTTAATAAATATAATCCTGCTCCTTAGGGACATTTTTTTCAATTTTCAGAAAACCATTTCCTTGGCAACAAAGTAAATTTTTAGAGCAGATTCTACTTTGTGTTCTTACGACTGTGAAGGAAAACTATTTGTGTTGTCATTCCAAACTTGCTTCAAAAAATAAGTTTTTACACCATGTGAGCTGTTAAAGGATAGTAAAATGCAATAAGTTCTTTAAGGTATAGAATACTATAATCAGACAAGAAAATCTCATTTATTCTATCCAAAAGAAAATGTCATGAACATCATATTAACATTGTAAGATAAACAAGTTATTAGGTATAACACAGGATAGTCTGATTATTTATAAAAGTAAAAAACCTGAAAAAAAATCAACATTTGTTGGATATCTGAATTTTTTTACTGTTGATAAAAAAAAAGAAAGAAGAACCAACTCATAAATGGATGTGGGTATTTTCTAAAAGCTTTTGATTACTTAATTGGAATCCCCATTGTTTCTTTATTACTGGATGACAATACTGAACATTGCATGATCACTCTTAGTAATTCTAGCCTAATCATTATACAGAATTGGCTGGTTCACAGGGAATCCATGTTATCAGAATTCCAGCCCTATCTTTATTCCTTGCCTCCACTACACTGTGCAGTCCTGTTTCCTGTTAGCTGTTGAAGGTTCCACTCAGCAGAGCATCATTCATAACTGCTTCCATGATGCTTCTTTACTTTCTCTTCAATGCTAAACTCTGGTCACCAATGCCCTGGTTATACTAATTAACAGTGAATTATTAACAGAAGGTAGTAGATTGACATGTTTTCCTGTTGAATGTATTGGCTGGTTTGTGTCAAGTTGGCACATGCTGGAGTCATCAGAGAGGAAGGAGCCTCAATTAAGGAAATGCTTCCATGAGATCAAGCTGGAGTAGGTCTCAGCCTGTGGTTCGTGGTGCCATCCCGAGAGTGGTGGTCTTGGGTTCTATAAGAAAGCAAGCTGAACAAGCCATGGGGAGCAAGCCAGTTAAGTAGGACCTTTCTAGGGCCTCTGCATTAGTCCCTGCCTCCAGGTTTCTGCCCTATTAGAGCACCTTCTTATCAGTTCCTATCCTGATGAAAGCAATGAGAAAATGTAAACTGAGGAAAAAAATCATTTATACCCAACTTGCTTTTTGGTCATGGTGTTTCTTGTAGCAATAGAAACCCTAACCAAGACAGTGAACATATTTGGATAAGAGTCTTTATCCTCATCTGTTGCCACATTTTCAATTAAAGCAACTCTGCAGAAAGATGTAAAAAGCATTTTAAATTAAGTTTAATCTTTTGATCTTGTTTTTCAAATTACTCTCTCTAAACAATACACTTATATCATCAGTATCTTACCAATATCCCTATTCTGACTGCACAGACAGATGAAGTGGTACTTGGAAATCTTCTTTTCGACTCACACTGACAATTTAAACATTGTTCCATGTAACTTCAAACTACAGAAATTTTTCTACACCCAATTTAAGAAAACCAAGAACTTATTAGTTCATTTGTCTTTTTGACATCTTTTTGTTTAAGGAAAAAAAAAATCTGTGATTCGGGTTCTGAGACTTTGGGCCATTAGTTTTGAATCAAGTAAACAGTGCTTAAGTTAAGGGAGAAATGGGGAAATTATTTAATTGATTTTCTGACTGGCCATAAGCTCTGGGTCTAGCTTTATTTTAATGTATCATTTGACCTTATTGTTCTCAAAGGGCAATAAGAAATAAATAGATCCTTTTGAGATTTAAAAGTAGAGAAAAAAAAACAATTAATTCTATGCATTGTGGTGTGTGTGTGTGTGTGTGTGTGTGTGTGTGTGTGTGTGTGTGTGTGTGTTTAGAATGAGGTCTTATCTTAAATAAAAATCTTTTACTCTGATATTTACTTTTGCTTTAAAGGAATGTACTGTCAGGCAAAATTGTAAATTCCATTTACTAGTCATATGATGCAAAATTAATTTCAACATTCAGGTTCAGTACATGTATTTGTTAAATTTTATATTTTTATTTTAAACATTTAAATTTATTTTGTGAATCTTTCTAAGAGGTTATTCTTTAGTTATATTTTCAAAAACACTTATATTTTTGTAAAACTACAATCTTATCACCAAAGGGTCAACCGATAGTTTATATTAAACAATTATAAAGTAGATAGATAGAAATGTAAAACCTATACAGTAAGAGCAGCTTTAGAATAAATTTAAAAACTCACATCTTGATGTCATTAAATATATTACCAAGTACAAGGCAATAATGTTTTTCAAATGTTAAAGAGATTGTATTTCAAATTTTATACCTCTAATTTATATTCACATAAGCATGATTTAGTATATGACATCATCATAGACAGTTTTCTTTCTCAAAAAAAAAAAAAAAAAAAAACCAAAACAACAGAATAAAAATTTTTTAGCAGGAATTTCACTATCCTTCTAAAAACTTAGAAAACACAACTCAACTATTCTTTAAACATCAAGACCACACATTTAGTAGTTTTGGTTTGTAGATAATGTGATTGTACTCTTAAAAACATACTTGTACTGAATATATATGCTATATGAATAAGAGGAATATGGTCAATACCTCAGTGTTAATTTATAATATGTGTTCAAAACCCTATAGTAATTAGCAATGTGTACATGTGATTATGTAAATATTCACTTACATGTATTCTTTTACATAAACTGTATAAAATATTATATCAACACCTTAAAGACTCCCTCATATGTTGTATTTTATTAAAGAAAATATATGATATAAACACACAAACAATAAAAGAAGTGAATATAAGTCCATTCTAACCATAAATTAAGGAGAAAGAGGTTTGAAATTAGGAGAATTTAAAATAACACCACCAATCCCAAAATTGTAACATATGTTGAGGAATTTTTACTACATTACATAGCACGTACATGTATTGCTGTCATTTAATTTGTCAAGATAGTGTTTCAGGAAAGGTGACATGTTTACTTAACGTAAGTAAAGAAGATTGAGATTGGGGAGAGTTGTTTGGACACATACAGAATAAAGTCTAATACTGGTAATTAAAATCTTGTTCCCAAGATTTATGTAAAGCATGACCAGCAGGTTGGTGATATTGTCCAGTGTATGCAAGGATCCAAGTTCAGTTTCCAGAACATAAAAACATAGGGAAAAAAGAAAAGAAATAAAGCTTATAATAATGAATGATATAAATATGCAACACTCAACACTTAGTATCATACACCCAATTCAGGCAGTTAGAGGTGACTGCATGACTCAGATGACAAAGAAATGGTGACAGTTAAGGTTAGAGCTCTCTTAGAAAAAAAAAATAGAATGAAAATGGCACAGCTATATCAAAGATGTCTTAGAGAAATCATCATAGTCAATATAATGTAATACTTCATGAGCCTCACTATGTTTCCCTGAGTCATCACACAAACTTAACACCTTTTTAAAAAATGTTTACTATCAGTAGATTCTGTGGATCACTTTAAACTGGTTCTTGGGTTTTCAGGGCGTACCATCTCATAAGAAGACTTAATCAGGGAAGATCTGCTTCTATGTTCACCTACATGGTTATGTCAACCCTGAGTTCCTTACTAGCTTTTGAACAGAACACCATAGTATCTTACTGGTTACTCTCTTTGTTCCACACCTCTCTGTGGTCACTTCATAACATAAAACTACTGTGATATCTAGTGAATACAGAAAGAAAAAGCCAGGCCAAATGAAGCCAAACTTATACAATTCAATCTGAGTAGTTTCCCACATTTCATGTACTCTGCTTACTTGAAGCTAATAAATAGATCCAGACCACACCTACAGGAAAGGACACAAAAATGGAATTTCAGAAACTGATGATCACAAAGGCCACACTAAAGACTGCCTAGAACATCTCTATAAGTTTGTCTGTTTTATCTATGGATCATAAGGGTTAAACTTTGATGATTGATTTCTATTATCAGTCATGTTTGTAAGGGTTGGATCTTCAAGGCTCCCCAAAAGATTTGTGTTTGAAAACAATGCCCCCAGAAAGTGCTGCTGTTTGGAAGGTTGAGAAGCCCGTGGCTCTGCCCACTTCCTGAGGATGTATCACCTTCTTCAGGCCTCCACTACTGATATGTGTTTACATATTCTATCTCTCTCACACACACACATGCATACATAATTTTAAAATTAAAATATGTTTTTTTAAAAATGAATATCTTTCTTTCTTCTTTCTTTCTTCTTTCTTTCTTTCTTTTTTTCTTTCTTTCTTTCTTTCTTTCTTTCCTTCTTTGGTTTCTTGAGACAGGGTTTCTCTGTTTATCTCTGGCTGTCTTAAAACTTACTCTGCATACCAGGCTGGCCTGGAACTTAGAGATCTGCCTTCCTCTGCCTTTCAAGTACACAGATTAAAGGAGTACATCCACACTGTCCAGCATATATTTCCTCATAAATAATGTATTTATAATAGAAATGATAAATATATGATTTATCAAAATATAAAAAAGTATTATGCTAGAATGGTATTTTAGAAACAAGAAAATATTATATCAATAAAAATTAAAATATGTGCAGAAACAGTTGCCCACAACTATTAATGTGTCAAATATTAATAATGTGAACATTGTAAAATAGTATTAGTATATTTTTATTTGTTATTGTTTTCATAATTTTTTCAGTGTCCATACTTAATAATTTTAGATAAATTTATTAAAATATAAATCTGCAATAAGGAGGTGATAGTTGAAGCAATCATTATTAATTCATCAGCTTATTATTATTATTATTTTAATGATGATTTAGTTATAGATGGCTATATTTTTATTTAACCATCATAATTTTGAGTTAATAGCATTTAAACAAACATTCCCAATAATTGAGTATGCAAATATACTCATTAATATCTTTTTATTGTCTCTCAATTTAAAGAAGCACAAGTTAAACTCCATGTATTAATTACTACTAAAATAGTATAGTATATTTAGTAAAGACATGTTAAATGTAGTTTTGAATAGAAACCACTGATAAATTTTAGTGTTTCTATTCTTTATTGGTTAGAGTAATATGTCATAAGAGACAAAAATTTGTGACTACTCCTACTTATTATTTAGTAACTTTTCAAATATGCTTAGAACTTGAATTAATGTATGATATCAGCTTCTTTATTATCTTAATGTTTGGTTTACAAGCAAACAACAGACATATCAAGGTCTCACCCTGAGTAGTCCCCTGATGACCAGAGAGTAGTAATTGACACAGACAGTTTAGCTCTGATTCTACTCATATACATATGCCTAAGAAAATAGATGATTCTTACAAATAGCCTGTAAGGCACTGATTCTCATACTTGCAGTATTGGAATTTGAACAGCTGAAGCTAGAAAAGAAACAGACTGTTAACTGTACAGGGTGTTATTCTTCTCTTGACTGTTTACAATACTCCACAGACAGAGATTCATAATCCTTAAGTAATCTCTCCTGGTTTCTTATGTTCTGACAATCACATTCCAGTTTAGAATTTTGGTTTCATCTGATCCTTTTTCTGTTTAACTCATAGCTATCACCTTCCTGTTAGCATTCAGCATAGGGAAAGATAAGCAAGCAAGAAGCCAGTTTCTAAACTGACAAAACCAGTTTTGTGTTTTAACTAGTGTCCTAATTGATGACAAAGTGCTTTAGCAATGGGAGGCAGTTCACCATCCTGGGGCCTCATACAGGCTGTGGAGTCATAAATAGCCGGTATGGTTATAGGGTATTTTGCAGTTTCTTTTTGGCTATGCAACTCTCCACAGGGACTCTGGAGATAGCAATGAACTCAGTGAAAGGGGAGTTAAAGCTAAAACACAACCTGACTTGGTGGCAGTGAAAAAATTATCCACACTAGCAATTCTACTGTCACACATCTCCATGTTCCCAAGCAATGATAGACCCCTGTGAGTAACTTATTGAAGTCACTTTTCTTAAAGAGCTTCCCATGAGACAGCTCTCAGTTTTGTCTAAGTTACAATATGGAAACTCTTCTATATTCTGACCAAAAAGTATTTAAAGTGGTCAGAGAGGTTGATAGCTTTTATTGAAGTTTTTTTTTTTTTTTTTTCCCCTGAAAGGGCAGACAAAAGCAAATCTAGAAAATTTGTGACATGAAAGGTTTGTTCTTAATTAGTGAAGTGTCTGAAGTAACAATAACTAGTTTTTAAATCCTAAGATAGGGTGTTATAAATACAAATTTCCTCTTGATGTTGGGGGGAGGAAACTAGATCTACCAGGAGTAGATGCTGAACTAAGCCATATTGGAACATCAGGACCTTGGGACCTACTGCCCTTGCTGGGGAGGAGATGGGGAGATGTGGAGAAGAGAGTGTGACTGGAGGGAGTGAGAGCGGAAAGTGGCTGCTTGCAGTTGTGTAGTGGTTAAGGACTATGACAAAGAATCTCAGGCCAAGGATGTCATCAAGGAGTACTTCAAGTGCAAGAAATGAATAAATAAAAATTTTGTCTCAAATATATATATAAATATGTAATATTTATATGTATAAATATGTACTATTATAAATTAATATATAAGCCTTAATAATATAGACTTTTAATTATTAAATTAAAAAAAGAACTATTTAAATATTATTTTATCAATTTGGGTATAAGTCCTAACTTAAAAGTCATCTAAAATGTTTTCTAACACTCCATGTCATTTTCTTTTTAACTCCTTTTATTAAAAAATCATTTTGTATAATTTTTTTTTTCTTGAAAAGTATCAGTTCAGAGGGATAGCAAGGAAATAGATATCTTGATAGAGGGAACTTCATGGGGGGGTTAGAGAGAAACTTGGAACTAGGAAAATTCCCAGGAATCCACAAGGATGATTCCAGCTAAGACTCCAAACAATGTGAAGAGGTACCTGAACTGGCCTTTTCTTGTAATCAACTTGATGACCACCCTAATTATCATCACAGAACCTTCATTCAGCAAATTATGGAAACAGGTATAGAGATCTACAGCTAAACACTGGGTTGAGTTTCTAGTCCAGTTGAAGAGAGGGAGGCAGGATTAATGAGCAATGAGGTCAAGATCATGATGGGGAAACTCAGAGAGACAGCTGACTTGAGATATTGGGAGCTCACTGACTCTAGACTGACAGCTGGGGAACCTGGAAGGACTGAACTAGGCCCCCTGAATGTGGATGACAATAGTATGGCTCAGGCAGTTAGTGGGGCCTATGGCACTGGATCCAGGATTTACTCCTTGTCAATGAATTAGCTTTTTGAAGCTCATTTCATTTAGAGGAATGTCTTGCCCAGCCTTGATACTGGGGGCTGGGGAGCACTTGGTCCTGCCTCAACTTGACATGCCAGACTTTGTTGATCTCACACAGGAGGCCTTATACTTTCTGAGGAATAGATGGGGGAATTGGGTGGTGGGAAGCTCAGTGTGAGGGGGAAGAAGGGAGGAAATAAGTTTGGCATATAAAATGAACAAAGAAATACTTTTAAATAAAAAAAAATTTAAAAAGAAAACACCAGCTTATTACCCCCATGTGTAAAAGTCCACCTATTAACTGCTTGCAACAAAAAATTTAAAATGTTTGATATACATGTTATCATTGAAAGTAGGAACCCATGTGCACAGTAAAGACATTAAAGTTGTGACAAAATGACAAAGGTAGTGGCATGAAGGGTTGAATGGGTGGTGCAGACATCTCCTCTCTTTGAGTTTAAATAGTGATACCTGTCATTTTTCCACTGTCAAAACCCAGAGAATCAGTAATACCAATGATAAACTAGGATATAAATGATGGACTACACTGCTCATGTTGTACATGATGGTCATGGTGTGCATAGTTATTAGTTTTAACAAGTGTAGTACAAATTATGCTGAATTTGGTAGTAAGTGAAGCTTGTGAGTATTAGGATCTGGAGGCAATCTCTATAATTTTGCACTGTTATCTGTGAGCTTAAATGTTCTCTAAGAGCTGAAGTCTGTTTAAAAATCATTTTTTTATATACAAATGACAAAATTATTTACAAATAATGTGTAAAGAAGTACCACCCATTACAAAGTCTCAAATTTTAATCCATTCATTTCCTGTCATTTGGGTTAATGGTGTTTTGTTCAGTGGCTGTTAAAACTGATGGGAAGAATGTCTATGGTACTCTCTGGTCTCTTGTGAATGTTGGAAATTTGTGTCCTCTACAGAAGAAGCAGTTAATTCTACTTTGCCTAATTACTGTCCAAAGAAAGATTCAGTGTAATGATAGCAATGTTTTGGATAGAAAAAAAAAAACCTGAATTTCATGAAAAAGAGAGAATTTAACAGGGTTTAAAATTCTCTAAATAGACATTTTTTTTCATTTATCAACATGGAAAACTTAAAAATCTAATTTTCTTAAGAAAGATCTACTCCAAATAGGATTTAAATTTATCTGGTGTTAGAATGAATATTTTGCATGGAATTTACAAGTAAAATTACATTTTTAAATGCCACAAAATTCATGGTGAAAATTTTGAGAACCCGTGCATAATGTAATGACCACCTAAAAAAATTTTAAACATTACTTTTTTCAGCTTTGAATGTTAAATTTCATTTGCATTGCTGTAGTTTCTTCCATCCTGTAATGTCTGTGCAGATTTACATAAAGTGATTTCTAATGTTGTGACAGTATACGCTACGATTAAGTTTTCATTCAGGTCAGACATGAATGTTTTCTTTCAAAGAGACACATCAGGACCATTTAAAACTCCATTCACGGTAAAGGTATATTTACATATTTACAGCTAGATTTGGAGAGTTTGTAGAATTAATAGATTTCAGCCATGTTTATCTCATCTTCTTTTTATGAAATGATATTGTAACAATAAAACATTTGAGGCATTCCTTTGTCTCATTAGCCACTGTGTTACAAGATTGATATTGGTAAGAGATGTGACCTTGTGTTTTAGCCTTTAGAATTTGAATTTCAGCTCTCAATCTGTCCATTAGAAGAATGGAGAGCAGCTGGTATGCATGCTTTGCCTAATGAACTCACCATATTGTAAAGTTATTCTCTTAGAGAAAGTGCTCTTAAACCATTTGCTTGTAGAAATATGCTTTGTGAATGACTGATAACAATAATATTGAAATAACTCATAATATACCAAGACAAATTTAATTCTTGAAGCCAGGAGCCATAATGTAGTATATGAATGTGTGTGAGGAAGTATATATAAACATACTTACATTTAGCCTTAGAGAGTTTCACACATTTCATTCCAATGTGCTCACTGTAATTAATCTATGTAGTCTATGTAGTGTTCTATGTTTTTAAGCAGATTTACTTTGTTAATTAACAAAAATTTAGCACTGGTAACATTGATTTGTTTGTTTAAAAAACTATTACTTGGTTAGTATCAGATATATCATTAAGGAGTAGATAGCTTCACTTTATTATTATGATATGGATTAATAATATAACAATATACTCAAACTTTAAAAAGGCCTAGTGATGGTAATGTGTTAACAGCTCATGCTTTCACATCTGGTGTTCCAAATGTAAATGAGCCATGATAATAATTACGTTGTTGAACAGAAAGACTAAATGGGATGGAACAATCAACCTGCCCTATGTCATGGAAATGGTGCACTTTGAAAATAGTCTTGCATTTATAATCACAAATACTCTTAGATCCAGAAAAAAAAAGTTACAGATTTAAATGCTTTATACACATCAAAAGATATTCATTCGCTGAGGACCTCTACAACCCCACAATATTAATAGTGTATGAGCTGCCTCAGGTCTCTGGAAAAATAATCTTTCATTTTACTAGGGACTTTCTGAATTTCTGAACTGACAACACATCTACAAAGTTATGTCCTGACCTGATTATTTTTCATGTGAGTTATAGAGAAGAGCAGCAGATGGTCACTTCCAGAATGATGACTCTACTAGCTTCTACTGAGCATGCTCATGCATGGCTGGGCACTCTGTGTTCTCTCCACTGTGATTTGGGCAAGTCTATGGCTAGGCTGTGCTATGGACTTCTCAGAGCTTTGCCATAAAAAATGTTGCTCTGTTTCCACAATACTCTCTTGAGGCACACTCAGGATAATCCTGGTGAAATGCAGAATTATGATGAAATGCAGAATTAATCACAAATTAACAACCTCTGAGGCAAAAATTTCGTTTTGTTTAGGCTACTATTAGAGTTCTAAGCATGGGAATTTTATTTCTTTTTTAAAATTTTTTCTTTTATTTTTATAGAATAAAGTCTCATTTTCTATCCATGTATTCCCTTGCTCCTACTCTCTTCCCCCTCCAGACATGTCCTGGTCATTTTTCAGGCTCCTCCTCCCCACTCCCCATCCCATCCCCAGAAAGGGCAAGAGATCCCAAGGTGGATTAGCTCAGCATCACTCCAGGCAAGTTCCATTTCCTCATGGTAATATCAAGACTGGGTTAGGTGTTCCTCTGGAAGGAATGGGCTCCAAGGTGCCAGTACATGCACAGAAACACAATCTGATCCCTCCCCTTGAGGCTAACATATTGCCTAGCAAGTGGACAGTTGCCTATCCTTGGAGGGTTTAGTTCCTTTTCTAGATGGTTCCCAGGTAGCTGTTCTTGATTCACTGGGCTCCCCAGAGCTCATATAGAGACTCTATTCCCTTGCTCATATAAAGTCTCCTTTCCTACTATCAGCTGGACCAGAGACTCAGACCAGTGCTCAGCCATGTATTCCTGCCTCTACCTCTATTCATTTTGGATGTACGTTCCATCATGGCACTTAGGGTGGTTATTCATTTGATTATGGGGAAGTCCTACGTAGGCAACACCTTCGCTATAGGTTGGAGACCTAGGCAGGGACATCCTGTGAATTCTTAGAGGTTTCCCTAGTACCCAGTCTTTTTCCAAACCTATATTTGCTTCCTCCATTAAGATCTTCATCTCTTTTTTCTCTCTCCCTCCTTGTTGTTTCTCTCACTTAATCATCTCCTTCTCTCATGATTTGTTCCTACATCTTCTTGGTTGCTACCTGTTATGATCCCAAAATGAGATCTCTATTTTCTCTTTCTAGGAGAATCCCTGGATGAAGTATCACAAACCCAGAAAGATAAGCAGGGAATGTATTCACTTATTAGTGGCCTTTAAACAAAAAGCAAAGAACATCCAAGCTGCAAACCACAAACACTGAAAAGCTCAGCTTGGAATCTGAAGGAACTTAAGAGAGACATCCAGGGAATTTTATTTCAATGATTCAAACCAGATTGGTTTTGCTGATTTAACTTTGACACTAGCAAAATAAAATAGTGGGGGGAGACATGGAAAAAAAAACCTGTGTCCCCAGCTTCCTAACAAATTTTGATTCAGTATAACTTCAGGAGAGTGATGAGAATAGCTGTTTTAGAAGTCAATTTTTAACTTAGAAATAACCATTTTGTTTTACTTTTAAGAAAGGCAATAATTTTTGTTTGTGACTGATTTTGTCTAATCATAAATGAAAAAAAAAAAAAAAAACAAAGGGAAATGATGGCGAACTACCAATCCCATCCGTACCTTATTGGGAGAAAATAGCAGCACCATTACTTCCAGACAGCCCCTTTGGGCATTTAGTTTGATGTCAAGTTCATCATAAATCATATCTTATCTAAGGTTAGATACCTCCTACTGATGCAATGTGACCTTTTAACTGTCCTGAAGAGTGAGCCTGATCACTTGAAAGATCTGGAATACAGACTTGAAGAGTCTATTGTCTTATATGCACCAACTTAAAAGATTTTATTGTCAAAATACATATCACAATCTCTCCTTAGCAAGTTTAATGTTGGTTTCACCAGACCAAATTATCTCTGGTTTATTTCATTGAATGACTACTATGTGGATCAGATGCAAAACACTAAAGTAACTAATGAATGTACAAATTGTAATGCACTATATATAAATCACAATTATATGTATATCATATCATAATTATAGTCACTGAAAAAGAATGGGTCAGAATCTGCTTTTTCATACTAAGAGTAACTGTTTCTAGGTGGCAGCTGAGGGAGATCAGTAGAGTATCTGGATTCAGCAAGAAAGAAAAGAGAGCAAACTTGGTGTTTTTCTTTCTCTTTCTCTCTTTGTTTCACTCCTGTGGTTTCGCTCTCATTTTCTGGACAACACAAAAACTTCTACTAAAGTCTTTGTTGTAGTTTCCATCAGTCGTCTATAAGATATTGAAAGGCTACAATATTCAAAACAAGAACAGAATCATGCATATACCACAGCACAATAAACAAGAATAGAAATATGCATGTAGCATATGCTATCAACATAAAGCATCTGAAGCTAGCAGTAGGTTATTTTTTATTTTAATTAATAATAATTTTTAGTGTATAGAAGGGTTACTGATTTCTTTGAGTTAATCTTGTATCCTGCCACATTGCTGAAGGTGTTTATCAGCTGTAGCAGTTCCTTGGAAGAATTTTGTGGGTCATTTATGTATACAATCATATCATGTGCAAATAGAGATAGCTTCACTTCTTCTTTTCCAATTTGTATCCCCTTAATCTCTTTTCGTTCCCTTATTGCTTTAGCTAAAACTTCAAGAACTATATTGAATAAATAAGGGGAGAGAGGACATCCTTGTCTAGTTCCTGATTTTAGGGGATTGGTTTGAGTTTTTCTCAATTATGTTTGATGTTGGCTGTCGGCTTCTTGTAAATCGTCTTTATTATATTTAGGTATTCCCCCTGTATTCCTGTTCTCTCCAGGGCTTTAATCATAAAGGAGTGTTGGATTTTGTCAAAGGCTTTTTCCACATCTAAGGATATGATCATGTGGTTTTGTTCCTTTAGTTTGTTTATATGATGGATAACATTTAGAGTTTTTCATATGTTAAACCACTCCTGAATTTCTGGGATGAAGCCTACTTGGTCAAGGTGGATGATATCTTTTATACATTGTTGTATAAGGTTTGCCAAAATTTTGTTGAGAATTTTCACATCAATATTCATGAGGGAAATTGGTCTGTAATTCTCCTTCTTTGTTGTGTCTTTGAGTGGCTTGGGTATTAGGGTGATAGTGGCCTCATAAAAGGAATTTGAAAAATTCCTTCTGTTTCTACTGTGTGAAATAGTTTGAGGAGTAATGGTAGTAATTCTTCATCGAATATCTGGTAGAATTCGGCACTGAAACCATCTGGACCAGGGCTTTTATTTTTGGGGAGGATTTTAATGACAGCTTCAATTTCCTTAAGGGTTATAGGCCTGTTTAGGTAATTTATCTGATCTTCATTTAATTTTGGTAGATGGTACCTGTCCAGAAAGCTGTCCATTTCTTCCAGGTTTTCCATTTTTGTGGAATACAGATTTTCAAAATATGATCTGATAGCCCTTCTATACATTAAAGATAGAAGAGCTGAAAAAGAAATAAGGGAAACATTACCCTTCATAATAGCTGCAAATAGTATTAAATACCTTGGAGTAACTATAACCAAAGAAGTAACAGACCTATTTGACAAAAATTTTAAATCACTGAAGAAAGAAATTGAAGAGGATATGAGAAAATGGAAAGCTCTCCCATGTTCCTGAATTGGTAGGATCAAGATAGTAAAAATGGCAATTCTACCAAAGGCAATCTACAGGTACAATGCACTGCCTATCAAAATCCCAACACAATATTTTTTGAACCTTGAAAGAACAATACTCAATTGCATTTGGAATAACAGGAAAGCCAGGATTGCCAAAACAATTTTACTCAACAAAAGAACCTCAGGAGATATCACCATCCCTGACTTGAAGCTATACTATAGAGCTACAGTAATAAAAACAGACTGGTACTGGCATAAAAACAGACTTGTGGACCAATGGAATAGAATTGAGGATGCAGACATTAACCCAAAAACCTATGAACACCTGATCTTTGACAAAGAGGCCCAAAACATTCAATGGAAAAAAGATAGTATATTTAACAAATAGTGTTGGCATAGCTGGATGGAAGTGTGTAGAAAAATGCAAGTAGATCAGAGACTGTCACCCTACACATAACTTAAATACAAGTAGATCAAAGACCTCAACTTAAACCCAGCCACTTTGAACTTGATAGAAAAGAAAGTGGGAAATACACTTCTACAAATTGGCAAGGTGACCACTTCCTAAATATAACACCAGTGGCAAAAACACTAAGACCAACAATCAATAAGTGGGATCTCCTGAAGCTAGGAAGCTTCTGCAAAGCCAAGGACACTGTCAATAGGACAAAAGGACAGCCTACAGAATGGGAAAATTTTTCACCAACCCTACAAATGATAGAGGACTGATCTCTAAGATATATAAAGAGCTCAAGAATCTAGAGCCCAAAACCTTGAATAACCCAATCAAAAAATGGGGTACAGATCTAAAAAGGGAATTCTCAGCAGAGGAACTACGAACAGCTGAAAGGCACCTGAAAAAGTGCTCTTCATCTTTAGCCATCAGAGAAATGCAAATCAAAACAACTTTGAGATACCACCTAACACCTGTTAGATTAGCTAAGATAAAAGTCACAGATGACAGCCTATGTTGGAGAGGATGCAGAGCAAGGGGAACACTCCTCCATTGTTGTTGGGAGTGTATGCTTGTTCAGCCACTTTGGAATGCAATATGGAGGTTTCTCAGAAAATTGAGAAACAATCTCCCCAAGGACCCAGCAATACCACTTCTGGGTATATACCCTAAAGGGCCACATTCACACTCCAAAGGTATTAGCTCAACTATGTTCATAGCAGCATTACTTGTAATAGCAAGAACCTGGAAACAACCTAGATGTCCCTCAACTGAAGAATGGATTAACAAACTGTGGTACATCTACACAATGGAATACTACTCAGCAGTAAGAAAAAAAATGATATTCTAAAATTCACAGGCAAATGGATAGATTTGGAGAATATCCTCCTGAGCAAGGTATCACAATCTCAGAAAGATAAGCAGGGGATGGACTTACTCATCAGTGGTTTCTAAACAAACATACAGGAAAAAAAGCCAAGCATGCCCAAGTGGCAAACCACAACCACTGAACAGCTTTGGATCAGAAGCACCCTGGACTGACCCTTCGGACCCCACTCCAACTATAGGAACACCTGACTCACTCTTGAGGGAGGGGGGACAAAACTGGTTTTGGCCAGGAGTGGAGACGGATCCAAGCATTATTGGGTCAGTGGAACCATAGGACTGTCTACTTCCTGCCCAGGGAGGGGATGGGAGTTGTGGAGAAGAAAAATGACCTGATGTGGTGGGAGGCAGAAGGGACCTTGAATAAGGATATACAGGGATGAAAAAAAAATTCATATGGAAAGCTGAACACAAAGTAAATATATGTGTAGCAATCTTATTTGCATTATCACCCTTGATAAGTCATGCTTATGATTTTTATCTTCTTTATAGTTATTGTTAACTTTTCAGCATTTTAAATTCATTTTACTGGTTTTTGATAAATACAAAATAAATAAAGAAGAAAAAAATCATAATAATTTTTAACTAACCCCTCTAAAAGATGACAAATATTTGTAATCCTTCTAAAAGATCTAATTTTCAAAGCAGCCCTGGCTACAATGTTGTAACATAGTCACTGTAGCTTGGCAATCATAGGTAGTGAATCTATGCCCTTGGTTAGGTTTGGTGGTTTGCCCTCAGTGCATGTCATGGGAGCCCCACCCTGAATCATGGGGGAGAAAGGCTTGCACCATGGGGAAAAAAGGTTATTAATCCCAGCAAAGATGGCTGCCAAACATGTGGCTGATCAAAGATGGCCAGAACCCAGCCATGTGACTGACTAAATAGTGGCAATCTAAAGTGAAATCATGTCATATATTTTGTTTTTATATTTACCCGTGCATGAATTTCTAATAGTTTCTAGTTTCCAGTGTTACTAGTTTTAATTTTAACAGACTTTTAAACATATTTAACAAAATAAATTTCTAAACTTCAAGTTACAGAATATTCACATTGACTATATTTAATAAATTTTTTGTCACTGTGTAAGCATTATCGACATTCAAAATGCATTCAAACTCCTAAATTCTGATCCTTGATCACAAATGCCATAACAGCAGCTGTAGCTAGTGACTGGCTGCTATTGGCAGCAGAAAAAGCAAAAAATACTTGAACTATTTTTGTTTCAGCTCTCTGCTTGCAACAAAACATACAAATACATCAGGAGAAACAGACAAAACTTTCCAACAAAACAAGCATGCATGCCTTTCTCTAAAAATAGACAAAACTTTTCAGGAAGCCAAACATAACTTTTCAGTGAGAAACAGAGCCAGATGAGTGAGTAACATCTCTATACATTGCCACAACAAAGCTACAATAGATCATTGTGCTACCCAGCCATTTTTCCCTTCAGAATGCCAAGCACAAACCCAACTTTGCTGAAAATTGCCGATGCTCTGGGCCAGAGAGCAAGGGAGCAAGGAAGGGGTGCAGAGGGAGCTCACATTTTCATTCTTCCTAGAAAAACCTGCCTTTTTAATAATGAGACACAGAAACAGATAATTATGACATTGATAGTTCTGTCTATCTGGCAGAAGCAACCTGAGAATTTCCTTTAACCAAAGGGACCACTGTTCCTTCAACTGGCCATCCAGCCCCAAAGAATGGTCACGAACAGTTTTTATCTGGAGTCACAACGCAAACGCAAGTCAAAGCACTAAAAATCCGCACTGTGGTCACAGTATTCATGCATCCACATATTTATATCAGTGTGACATTTCAAACAAAAGGCAAAGAAAACCTTTCCCAGTAAAACAGTACCAGACTTAAAGATCCTAGAATAAGAGTCTACAGTTTTTGTAAATCAGGAAAAGAACAAAATTATAACACACAAGACGACAAAACCATTCTCTTGTCTTTAGGGAAAACCAAAACTGAGGCAAAAGAATATCTAAACGGCCCCTTGTGTAAACCCTAAATACACAAAAGTAGACACAGAAAGCTTACTGGCTAGCTTCAGCTTCTACTGGTCCTAGTGGGCTTAGAAGGAGGAGTAGAAACCTCAGGTTTAAGCCAGCAGGGGAGAGTGAATCATGCTCTTCTAGGTAAAAATATAAGGCTTCTGGTCAATGTGCCCAAGTCTCCTGTAAATGTAACTACATTCTTAGATTTTCCTATCATAGCGAGATCAGAAAATGCTCTCTGGGGGCATGTTAGTCTAAAAGTTGAGCCATTTCACCTTACACAAAGACCTGACGTCATTGTTTTAGTGTGTTCATTCCAGAATGAGATTCATGGTTCTTAATGTCTATAGAATGATCCAGGAGCATTTTTAAGGGAGTAAGATGACTATTAACTTTGCTCATAGCCACCACAACAAGAGGACAAACACACAAACACAGCAAAACATTCACATAAAGAGACAGCTGTGCACAGACTTCAAAATACGACACAGGCCCAATGTCCTATGGTCATTTGACTCACTTAGTATCTTCAGACAAATGAGGGGTAATCTATTCCCCCTCTGATGTGTCTTCTGAGCCACCAGCAATGTTCTGGTATGTTTTCCAGTTCCCCATCCTGCCATCCACCAGCATGGCTGCTTAGCTCTTTTTCAGGCTTTACAGAAAGAACTCTATAACCAGACACAGAAACCTGACTTTGTCCAGACAAAAAGCACAGTGTTACCTGCTGATGAGTGCCTTGAGATTCAATGGAGAGTGGTCATAGTAGACTTGAGCATGCCAGTTGAGCCCCCAAATGTTGTGCCCAGAGTCCAGACCCCCAACAAAGATTACCAAGAGACTGGATCTTATGCAAAGTTAATGAATCTGTTTATTGACAAGCTAGCTTGTGGTCACTCCATACATCTGTCTGATGTAGCAGTAGGGTAGAAATGACTATGAGCAGAAAGATGCAAGAGTTTTTATTGGCTGGAGGATTCTAGAGGCTTCAGAGCAGTGGGGTTACAGTTTTGGGATTGGTCCATGCATTGGGTAGGAGTACCTGCTATGAATTCATTGACTGCTTTTAATTCTAGGGATATTTCCACATTTAACAGTGGTCTTAAGGTTTACCTATATCAGCAGATCAGCAGATGTGTACCTGGAGAGCATCTGTTCTATTGTTAATGCCCCTTTCCCAGGAAGGAAATGCTTGGAATGTTAGGTATTTCTCCTTGAGTACTGGCTCCTCTTTGGATGGTGTCTGCTCTTGGGTCAGCACTAGGCTATTGTTTCTCTGAAAATGCAATTGTTTTTTATCATTTAAGACATAAAATGATAGATTGTTTTAAATTAGGAACTTATCTAGTTATAATGAAAAATGTATGAAGTTATTGTGTATGAGCTATAAAAAGATGACTGTTCCTGAAGCAGCAAGAGCAATTATCTTTCATATCTTACAATCATGTCCACTGAGACTGAGTTTGACCTTGTTTGTTTTACAATCTTTTGGTCCTACACCATACACTAGAATAAATTCTCTTTGTTCATTTGTTAGAAAATAATTCCAATAACCTAATTATCTTTGTGATTTGGGGTATTCCATGAGATATGGAATGGAAACAAAGATTTGATTTTTGAAATGATGAATTTATATATGACAAAGAATCTTTAAAGGAGAAGATTGTTGATATCACTGTCATATGAGCTGAAGATGTAAGCCAACAGTCTTGGGGCTTTATCTTACCTGCTGACCGCTGGCTCCAGAGTCAGATTTGAGCTAAACTGGTAAATTATTATGTATTATCAGGGTCTGAAATGACTCCATCCACTTGAGCAATTGGCTATCCGTAGTATGGGGTTGTAACCTTGCCTCCATATCCACTGGATTTCAGATTGAGAAGGAACTGGAACTTCTACTAGTAGACTCAAGTATGGGCAGACAATCTTCGATCTAGAATAACAGTCTATAAACATAATAGTAATTTTTCACACCTGTCAACTGCTTTCTTCTTAGAAAGATTCTTTGCTAGTTTAAAATTTTAAAAGTTGGTATCAGGTATTCTTAAGTGTATGTTTCTCATAAGCAATAGAAGTATGAATCCTTTTTTCACTTTCATTCTGATAGTTTGTATCTTTTTATTGGGAGATTTAGTTCACTGATAATGAATGATATTAATGACTAGTAATTGTTAATTTATGTTATTTTGCTGTTGGTAGTGGTAGTTATGTGTGTGTGTGTGCTTTCCTTCTTTTGCTTTTTTTTTAGTGGGGTTATTCATATCTTGTGTTTTTATAGATGTAGTTACCTCCTGTATTGAATTTTTTTTAATCTTCTATAGGCTAGATTTGCAGATAGATATTGTGTGAATTTTATTTTAAGTTGATTTTTTTCCTTCATCTATAGTGATCAAAAGTTTTGCTTGCCTGACTATAATAGTCTGTGCTGCCATGTGTGTTTTTTTTTTTCCTTCTTTATTTTATATTTATCAAAAAAAACAGTAAAAAGAATTTAAAATGCGGAAGAGTTAACAATAACTATACAGAGGATAAGAATCATAAGCATGGCTTATCAAGGGTGGAAATGCAAATAAGATTGCTACACATATATTTTCTTTGTGTTCAGCTTTCCCTCTAAATTTTTTTTTTTCCATCCCTGTATATCCTTATTCAAGGTCTTCTCCCCCTCCCACCATATCTGGTCATTTTTCTTCTTTGCAACTCCCCATCCCCTCCCTGGGCAGGGAGCAGACAGTCCTATGGTCCCACTGGCCCAATAATGCTTTGATCAGTCTCCACTCCTGGCAAAATCCAGTTTTGTC
Source organism: Sigmodon hispidus (assembly GCA_004025045.1). Taxonomy (NCBI): domain Eukaryota; kingdom Metazoa; phylum Chordata; class Mammalia; order Rodentia; family Cricetidae; genus Sigmodon; species Sigmodon hispidus. The sequence goes on from PVIH01008512.1 coordinate 74,318, forward strand.
CACCCTCCCTCAAGAGTGAGTCAGGGAGTGTAAGCTTGTTCAGCCACTTTGGAATACAATATGGAGGTTTCTCAGAAAATTGAGAAACAATCTCCCCAAGGACCCAGCAATACCACTTCTGGGTGTATACCCTAAAGAGGCACATTCACACTCCAAAGGTGTTCATAGCAGCATTATTTGTAATAGCAAGAACCTGGAAACAACCTAGATGTCCCTCAACTGAAGAATGGATTAACAAACTGTGGTACATCTACACAATGGAATACTACACAGCAGTAAGGAAAAATGATATTCTAAAATTCGCAGGCAAATGGATGGATTTGGAGAATATCCTCCTGAGCGAAGTATCACAAACTCAGAGAGATAAGCAGGGGATGTACTTACTCACTAGTGGTCTCTAAACAAACAAACAAGAAAAAAAGCCAAACATGCCCAAGTGGCAAACCACAGCCATGTGTGTTTTTATGGAGTCTGCAGAACATCTTTCCAGATCCTTTTGTCTTTTAGAGTCTCCACTGATAAATCCAATTTAATTCTAATAGGTCTGACTTTATATGTTAATTGCTCTTTTTTCATTACATCCTGTAATATTTTTGTTGTTTGTTTAATGCTTTAATAACTATGTGTTGAGAGGACTTCCTTTTCTGGTCTAATGCATTTGGTATTCTGCAAGTGTTTTATAGGCATGTTCTTCTTTTGTTTATGTAATTTTTCTTTTATGATCTTTTTGAAAATAACGCCTGGGAATTTGAGCTGAGATTTTTCTCCTATTTTTGTTATCTTTAGGTTTTGTCTTTTCATTATGTCCCATATTTCCTTGATGTTTTGTGTCAGGAATTTTTTTTTTATTTAACATTTTCTTTGAACTATGTATCTATTTCTTCTAGTGTATCTTCTATGACTGATAGTCTCTCTTCCATCTCTTGCATTCTTTTGGTGAAGTTTACCTCTATAGTTCCTGTTCGAATTCGTAAATGTTTCATTGCAAAATTCTGTGTGATTGTGTGTTTTTTTAAAATTTTATTTATTTATTTTTCTGATTCTATTTCCATTTACAGGCCTTTAACAATTGAAGAACCAGAGAAGCAACCACATTTTTGAGCACAATTTCCTAAGTTCCTAACCACAGTTTTGAGACAGGCCTGAGGTTTGCAGAGGGACAAAGTACAAACAGGAGAGGTAGCCTAGGGGCTGATAGGCAGTTAATTATCCATGGAATATTCCAGGACCAGAGATAGCCTGGAATGACCCAGTCCAGGAGGTAGTTGAAAGAAAAGAACTTGGAAAACAGCAAGCTAAGACAACAAAGGAAATCTAAAACTCCCCCCCCAAAAGCTAATCCAAATCATATCCATACTAAAACCCCAATTGATGTATAACTTTGTGATTTTTGCCTTTAAAAACCCAGCTTGTAAAGAGGCAGGTACCTGCTCTGGCCACTGTCATGCTTATGCACCAAACTGAGGTTCTTATTGCAACTTGCTTTTGCATTTGGAAGAGTTTGTGTCTCTGGTGGTCTGTTTGGGGCCCTAATGACCAGGAAACAACACAGTTTTATTTGTTTCCTTCAAGTGTCTGATTTTTGTTGTTGTTTTTTGTTTTTTTTCTTTAAGGGGTTTATTTCCTCCTATTATTTGCATTTCCCTGGATTTCTTTAAGGAATTAATTCATTTCTTCTTTAAGGACCTAGATGGTCTTCATAAAGTTTGTTTTATGGTTTTTGTTTTTGCTTTATCTTTTTTGGAATATTCAGGGCTTGCTGGTTTAGAATAGCTGTGCTCTGGTGGCAATATTGCTCTGGATGCTGTTGATGGTGTTATTATGCTCTTGTCTAGGTATCTGGGTTTGGGAGGTTATAGGTTTAGGTCCTATTTTCATATAGCAAATCAGTTTATATACTACTATCCTGGACCTTATTATTTTGTATATCCTAATTGGATTTTGAAAGTCTCCTAACCAGGTGACCTCCTACTGTCTACTCACTCAGAAAGTATAGATGAGCATACACCACAGACTTTTTTAATACTATGCTCATTGCTTTCAGTTGTTACTCAGGAAAGACAGTTTTCCTAATCTACTGACTTTAAGCTCTAATTTGAATGTTGTTGTAATTTCTCTTTAGATTGTAACAATATATGGTCCTGAGTAATTCATAAGGACAATGTTGTTGTTGCTGCTGCTGCTGCTAATATGTATATGTGTTTTCTTGGGCTGATGGTTTAAGAACATTGCTCAGTGTGACAGGAGACCATAACTATCATGGACTTTCTGGATCATCACTCACTAGATACTTTAAAGTATAATGTTCTGTTTCTTTCTGATTCTAGAACAATCAAAAGGTAATTATCAACCAATCTTATATGTTAATCTTATTCAAGAACCCCATTTTTCTGTACTGGGTTTTTTCACTGGCATCTTGTGAGTTCCATACTATGTCTTTTCCTGGCTCTTTCATTCCCAACATGTTCAGGCCTATTGGATTAAATGAATAGTTTACTTGCTTCATCAGGATCTTTGCAGAGCCTTTTATTACTTGGTATCATGCAAAAACTTTGTAGTTTTTTTACATCATCAAGAAAATTAGCTATAGTTACTCTTGGGTGTAGAATGAATGGTTAACACCTATAGCTAAAGAGAATTGATATGCACTCTATTTAATTTTTTGAGGCAGTGTGAACCAGATATTATGATGTTATTGAACTGTGAAAGAGTGGCCATCTTAAAAACCGTAACATACATTCAATTATGATGCAAATCCCCTCTATACATGGCTATCCTCTTTGAGAAGTTTTAAATTTCTTCTCTCTGGGTCATCCAAATTAGTGTGCAGTCATGAAAGTGGTTGTGGTTTAAAAAAGTCATTTTAGTTACTCCTTCAGATTTTCTATAAAAGCTCCTACCATAAAGGCAATAAACACAGTGTTGTTCACCCTGCTGCCAAATATACCAAATTCAGTTTTGTGGTTGGATGAGAAAATGGCTCTTAGGTGAATTGGTATTCCTATCAGTTCATAAAGAGCCAAAACTTAGTTAGTACTCTATTTATTACCTAGATCATGTAAACTCATCCAACTCAATCTTGTAACACTGGAAATGATGCATTAAATTATGGGAAACTAAAATTAATTTGGATGGTGTGCAGTATTCATCAAAGTATGTGAGAGGTTCCTTTCTCTACCACTGAGCTATCCAAACATGTGTTTATAATTATTTGAGCACAAGATCTAGGGGTATTGTTATAGTTAAATAATTAATTAAATGTCCAGAAACTTTCTCTCCAAGGCTTTGTCTTAATTTTTATTCAGGGGCTACTAAAGATTAAAATTGGGCTAAGTCTAGTATTTATTAAAAGAACTATGAGATTTTATTTAAATAACTGCCCTCTGGCTTCTGCTTTGTACTCTTTCTTCTCTTTTTCTTTTTTTCTTTTTCTTTGTGGATGGTTTAAATTGTCTATCTCACTGGCTCGTGTATGGTGTCAACCTTGGACTACTAAGCAGAACCACCACTGAACTTCAAAGTGATGCTGGATTTTCAGCTGCTGTGGAATTACCTTCAGCTTTGCTAAATGGCAGCCATTCTGCAATATCTAGTAGTAGTGGTGCTATATAACTCATTTTTACGTTTCATTGTGACCAAATACTGAAAAGACCAACATTCAGAAGGATTTATTTTTATTCACTGAGGTTGCAGTCTATCATGGTGGGAAAGCCATGGAAGCAGAGCCTGAGGCACCCACAGGAAGGAAATAGTGGCATATTCATGCTCAGCTCAGTAATCTGCCTCATGTCTTTTGTCTGATCAGTGGAGTTTAACCTATAGAATCAAACAACCTAAATTTATAGTACGTCTTTCTACTTCTATTAGCCTAATCTAGATTATCTTTCAAAGGCATTCTCAGGGGCTCATTTCCATGGTGATTCTAGATTTGACCTAGTTGGTAGTACTTACTATGACACTCTTATCAAATTGTGTAATACTTTCAATATTGGATCAATGTATTATTGAAGATTATAAACATGGAATTTTCTGAGTATGATGGCACACACTAATAATTAAGAGACTATGGAGTTGGAGGCAGGAAGATTGGGAGTTCAAGGGAATCATGGGCTACATAGAGAAACCCAGTTTTAAAATGTCAAAAACTAAGGGATCTAGCTGAAAAATTTCAAATAGTATTAATACATACATGCAACAAATGACAGGTGTATGTAAGTGGTTCTGTCATCATTTCTAATTCCTTTCCTCATCATCTTTATGTACCAGACTTTTTCTTTTGGTCCATCAATAAGCTTCCAAATCATGACATGAAGACTTATTATTAGTTTTAAATATTTTCCTAGCTTAGGCATATTTCTGGCTAGCTCTTTTAACTCAAATTAACTTGTTTCTCTTTGTCTACCTTTTGCCTTGGGCTTATTGCCTTTCTTACTTTTGTTTATCTTACTTTTGCTGCTTCTATACTTATGGTTGGCTGGGATCTACCTGGCTTTTTGCCCCTGGCAAATCCCTTATTCTTTTCTCTTCTCTTTTCACTGAGCTGAAGATGTCTCATTCTATTTATTCTCTTTGCTTTGCAATCCCACCTATTCCCTCTCCTACCAATTAATTGGTCATTCAACTTTTTATTAGACCAATCAGATGTCTTAAGCAGGCCAGGTTAAACAAATGTAACACATCTTTACATAATCAAACACACATCCTTACATGGTTAAACACATGTAGCACATTTTTACATAAACAAAAGTAACACACCTTTACAGAATTAAAGTAATAATCTGCAGTATAAACACATGTAACACATCATTGCCTAAAAAATATCATTCTACAATATTTTTATTCTTGCAGGAGCTATTGACTAGATCGTACATTTCTACAACACTGGAGGTATACTTTCCTCATTTCCTTTAGAGTAATTTGGCACAGATCTTTGTATATGGTCTTTGATTGAGTGTTAATCTCATTTTGTAAGAGAGTCCTTTTGATCTAGCTCTGTCTTCCAACACCCCTGGATGAAGCAGCCTCAACATCAGATTTCAATAGTATATTCTTAGCATGCTTTAATCAAGTATCTATCCATTCTAGATGTTTTGGTGTGTTATTTCTTTGTTCCCTTGTGATCTTCAGTAATTCTCCAGATAGACTATTCTGGGATTTATTTATGGGCCAACTAGTTCAATAAGAAGTGTGTGTAGCTACTAAGGAGACAAGAAAGCATTTCTATAATATATCTTTTCAGCACAAGTCAAGTTTTAAATTTTGTTTGGAAAATCTCTGAAAACCCTGATAGTTCAAGCTAGTAGAAAATACCCTATTAGACATACATCTCTAGACCTCCCACCCCTCCAGCCCCCCCTTTACCCCACCTCATATTTTGGCCTTCCAGGCTTTCCCAATTAAAAAAAGTTTAGAATTACTGACCTGCCTTGCCTCAACATTTTAGCATCTCTGAAGCTGCCAACCATTAGCACTTAAGTTTGCTACACAGCTTGGTCTTCCCCCTCATTGCAGAGGACAAAGATTCTTTGTAATCTGTCAAACCTGGCTCTTTCATTTAGTCTTAACTGCCTGTTAGAAGCTGTCAGCTTTTCTTTATCCCTCTGGAGAGTGCAATATAATACTGCAAAAACCAAATAGTCATGTTGCTTTGGTAGAAATTATTTCCTCTTTAATTTTAAATGTACACAGTTCCCAGAAGAACGTTTCCCTTCCACAAGATGGTTCTTATATCACTTAAATATAAAATCCTTATCAACTGAATATGGTGCTCTTGCTGTATCACAAACTACCATGACTATATTACTTGCTTGCTGTAGTTTGGTAGGAAGTAAACCAAGAACCCCATTTAGTATTTCAATTTTAAGTACACTCATGCCACCTTACATGCTAGTTTGGTCTCTTGATTAAAGACCCAAATATGATTAGTTATGTATAAGAATTACCAAGAAAAATCAGTAAGAGAAAATGTGTGGCATTGACACACTGAGGTCCAAATCCAAACTATTGTAAAGGGTAGAGAAAAAAAAATTCAGCTAGGAAGCATCTTAAACTTTGATACAGTTTCAATACAATTTTACCAAACCGGGTGAGAGCCATCCTGTCAATTGTGCAACTAAGCTTAAGGATCTTGGAGGGGTTTGCTTGGTATTGGACTTTCATTGCTAATAGAGGAGTTCCTGACCAGCTGAGCAGGATGCCTATCCTAGCTGTCACTGCTGATGCTTCTCTTCTAAGGTATCCTCTTCTCTGTCATGTTCTCATGAATAGCAGAACCTGCACCCCAAAATTTTTCTAAGCTTAGTTATGTCTAATCTTTCCCATTCCTGGAATTTTAACAATTCCTGAATATTTTCTTAAATGTAGTTTCTTATTTTATTTTTGTCATTAGAGTATTCTGTACACTATGTTTTGACCATATCTGCCTCCTTCCAACTTTTTTGTTTTTTCACCCATCTAGTTCAATTTGTGTTGTTTAAAGTATTCATGGATTTGACTGGCCATTCACTTGAGTGTAGTTGGCCTACTCATGGCAATACTCCTAATGGAAATTGACTTCTCCCAGCATCAATCAGTTGCCAACAGCTCCACTCTCCATGACTGAATTTGGTTTGGTTTGAGCTTTCTTTCCTTGGAGTTTATGTATGCTATCATTACTGCTGAGCATTTATATGTACAAAAGTGTGCAAATGACTCTATTCCTTAGCATCAGCTATCAACTCTGGGTTTCACAATGATTTGTGAGCCTTTAGAAGAGAGAGAAAGACATATAGATGTCCTATTTAGGGGTGAATATTCCAAAGTTTCTTATTTTCAGCACTTTGACCAAGTGTAGATCTCTGTGTTAATCACTATAACTAGAAGCTTTTCTGATGAGTATTAAAAAATACAAAAATCTTTTAGTACAACAAGAACTCTTTAGAAGCCACCTTAATACTATATCTATAAGTCTTCTGATCTATCTAGTCATAAGTTCATGTAGCCCAACAGTACTGCTAAGTATGGCTTACTACTCAACTGCTGCTGTAGAAGCTTCATTGTATATGTCTATATGCACATATACATATATATTATATATGGGTATATTACACAAACACACATACCCAAACATAAATAAAAATAGTTAAAATGCAGTTATCCTATAATAGGACAACAATATTTTTACTAGACACCATAGATTAACAAATAAAAAAAAATCAATCATCAGGAATTATTTACCTATTTTGACGTTGTTAGCTAAAGATGTTCCATAGATCCACAAACATTAAAGAATATTGTCTATGTTACTGGTTACACCCTAAAACTTGACAACTGGATTCTATTGCTGAAGGTACTACATGTTTGAGAACATAGAATTAGTATGTTGATACTAATTTTAAAGACTCATTCCTACTCTTTAGATTTTATAGTGCTAGGCATGCTAAGGGAGATATAAGCAATTATAGTATTTACCCAGCTGTCAATCCTGTGAGCTATAATATTAGTGGCCTGTCAAAATATGTCCCATTAGTACTATAGTGGCATAGACATCATGGGAAGAGCCATTCACTTTCTATTTTACTGTATTTTTGTTTTGTTTTGTTTTGTTTTTAGCTTACAATTATTTCTATATGTTTTAAAATTTCTTCCCTACATTTATTTACCTGGAAAATGGAATTTAAGTGTGATTTATACTCCTCTCTTCAATGATAAAAAATGTTCCCTTCAAATGAGTAACTGGATAAATGAATCCAATGATGTGTTATATTTAATTAGTACTAAGCTTCTGTACCTGGTATTGTGGTTAATTGTCTTATAGGTTGTCCTCTATCTTGTGATTAACTTGGCATTAGATGAATGCAGTCCTAGGATGCCTGTTTCCAAAGGTACATAGTTTAGATAAGGTTAGATTATCCAACTAAAATTATCATAAAAATTTGCTCTATTTTTATTGTTTTTTTGCTTTGGGGGTATAATTATATATGGTATAGTCCATAAATACTGAGGACATCATTTAGTTTTGACAAATAGGTAAAAATATGTAAAATAATCTACCATGTTATTAAATTTTCTTTTGACCTACCCAGTTATTACCTAGTCTCATAAGCATTGACTTGTCTGATTTTTATGACTATTAGTTTTGCCATTTTAAAAATTTCATACAAGTAAGAATTATGCAATACATTTTCTTCTATCTGACTTCTTTTGAATAGTTCTCGTGAATTGCATTATGTTACATGTTTTGGTAAGTTAAACTTTTTAGTGTTGAGTGATCTCAGTGTTTGGTGTATCAGAGTTTAATATTCCTCCATGGATATCTGTTTCTACTTTTATTTTCTAGTTTTAGCTGTTATAAATAACTGTGAACTTTCTAATGAACAGCATTCTAAAACAAATTTTTCATTATTTGACTTTATGACTTAATCATTAGCCTTTACAAGGTAGTTCATTTAGAGGCAATAAGTATTCATATATACAAAATAGAGCATGTATTTTTGATTACAGGGAGTTTTTCTATGCTATGCTATGTTTAGAAACATGCATTGGTAGCTTGTTTTCCTCAGCTGAAGTCTAAAGAAGTCAGCAGGTCTACTCAGTCATGTACTACGTTTCCTGCAGCACCAGATTTTCCTTTTTTTATTTCTTTCCAATTAGCTACGAGTCTTACTACTACCTTTCTTTTGAGATCTAAGAGCCTTGCAGTTCTACAGATTATATTAGGGGAAAAGGATGTGCACACAGGTTGACATAGAGAATTCTTAGACCTCCACTTTGATAACTGAAAACATTTCAAGTTAGGTGCTTCACAAGAAAATTTTGTCCTTGGTCTACCCTTCTTAAAGTGTTTATAGTACAAACTTTTAAAACTACTTTATTTGTATTCTCACTGTTTCTTAAAGAATCTTGTTTTTCAAATCTCCTGAGCTAGCCAGGCTTTTAAATCTTCCAAAATAAAAAATAAAAAAAGCAATAACCTTTTTTATTTTACTTACCTCATACTGCCAACTGATATGGAGGCCTTTTAATGTGTTTTCCATTTTATCATGATTAATTTTCTCACGAATCTTTCATGTATCTTTCATCATTATCATTTTATTACCAAAATGTTTCATATATTTCAACACAGTACATTCAGATGTCCTATGATCTCATGTAAATAGGATAAATATGATGACACAAATACAGTATTCTTTAGTCTATTTCCAGACTTTTTTGTGAATTTAGAATTTGAAAATTTGTTTTGCTTTTTGAGCATGAGTTATGGAGAATCATATTGTTCTCACTGAACAAAAATTTGATAAATAATTAATTAAATCTATTATAAAATTAAACTGTTGTCATAGTCTACCACCTAATATTAATAATCCTTATAATAAGAAATACATGTAATTTTCTGAAAACCTACTAGTTCTTTTATAATTAAATAATGAGCTAAAATATTACTATTAATATAATTGTTTCTATCACCATCAAATATTTTTATATTATTCTCGAGAGAATATTTTACATGTAACTATTAATAATATATTTAATAATATCTATATAACTTAATTGAACATTAGTATTTGTTCAACCATTTTGGAAATTGAAAATAAACATAAATCTTTAATGAATGAAAACTAGGCCTACTCCACTAGAGTGGAAGCTGACAGTTTCCTAAAAGTAAACTAGGAAACAATCTATGTTAACATCAGATTAATATGTTATTATGGAAGTAATAGGAAGTAAATGACAAAGACTAGGAAAGTCAAGCAGCTTCCTGAGATAGCATAGATATCTAAATACTGATTAATAATTTTAGGTCTCTATGTTTCAAGTCAATTTTGGCTCTATAATAAGGAGCAAGATAAGCCAGACAACAGGTTGAGGAACTGTCTTTTAAAAAATGACCTAGAAGTGCTTGGGAGATGTATAGTATGAAAATATGTATGCTATGTGAGTGGGTACCAGAGACTGCATACCCAGGACCAACATAAAAGCCATATGTGAACCAAGAGCATCTATACTCTGAACATTTCTGCAAAGTGGAATTAGATGATGATAAAATAATCCCCAGACTTCACAGACCAGCTAGAATAGAAGAGATAGCAAAAAATCAGCCAAACAAAAAGGTAAAAGGAAAGTGACAAGAGCCAGTCTTTTGACCTCCAAGTATATCATGTCTAACATGCCTTTGCATTCATACTAATGCATGAACACACACACACACACACACACACACACACACACACACACTAATTAAAAATAAGGGGTGGGAGGTGGGTTAGTGAAATATGTTTTAGCTATACAAGCTTGAAGACCTAGGGACAAACTCCCAGCATTTATGTTAAAAAGCCAGGGAGACCACATAGACCTGTGTTGGGCCTAGGGGATGGAAACATGAAAATTTCTCTGATTTTCTGAATACCAGTCTAGCTCCAGATTTAGTGACAGACTCTGTCTCAAGTTAGTAAGGCACAAAACAATGAATATGATAACTGCCAGATATCTTCTCTAGATTCTAAAGACATGCATATCTACAATATCCATATAAATATTCATGGAAATGCAAATTAATAATGATGATGATAGTTTTTCTTTGTAAAGATATGTGGAATAAATAGCATAAACAGTAGTCTTCTGATAGGAATGGCATATAATCTGTACAAAATGGAATGAGCTTCAAACAAGGTGATATCTTTAAAACCAAATCTGTGCAAAGAAGGTGTGTGAAGCAAAAACAGAGCAGTGTATAAGGTCTAAGACAGTTTTTTTCTTTTTTTCCTTAATTTTATATTTTTTGTGTTTATAACACAATTATATAATCTTCCCCCTAACACTTTTATGTACCCACCTCTCCTTGTTCTCACATTCATGACCTCTTTTTCTTTAGTTGTTGTTGCATACATACATATATACACAATATACACATTCAAACACACATATACACATACATATTCATAAACATATAAATAAAACCTGTTTAGTCTGAATGTTAATTGTATGTGTATTTTCAGGCTTGACCATTTGCTATTGGGTAATTAATTGGTGTGCTCTTCCCTGGGGATAATGTCTCTTGTTCTCAGCATTCCTTGCTTGCCTATAGTTCCTTATCTACAGTTTAGGACCAGTGAGGCTCCCCCCATCTATGTTAGTATGTCTATTGGTATTATTCATATTTAGGTGTTATTTAGGCAGCCATGTTGGTGACACTTCATGGATGTAATTTCTCTGATGCTTCTAGGAGATACAGTCTCATAGCAAATTAAAAACCAGGTTTTCCAAGAGGGAACAATCTCTGGAAACTAAATAAAACACATACATGTTCAACTCTTATATTTAGGATTTTTGTAGAATATAAACACACACAGACACACACTCACATATTCATATTTTTCTTTTTTGAGATTATATGTGTATATGTCATTTATCTGAATATGTATGATATACTAAAACAGTTATTGAGAATAAGGCCTCAAATCATCTTACTCAACATAGCTTCTGCTCTTGACCATAAGTCATTGCTATCCCAAGGAATAAAGAAAGATCTGTCACAGGGCTTCTATTGCTGTGTTACAAAACCAGGACTTCTAAAAGCAGATTGGGATTGGGACCAAATGGTTTATTTGATTTACAGAATGTGGATCATCAAAAGAAGCTAAGGTGGGAACACAAGACTGGTTTAGAGAGAGGAGCAGAAGTAGAGAATAGCAGTGCATCCTGCTGGTTGACCTGTTCCTCTTAGCTTGCTCAGCCTGTTTTCATAATGTACCAGTTCAGAGTTGACAGCATCTCAGCTGGCAAGGCCCTTCTACATCAATCACTGTCACGAAAATGCCACACAGACTTGCCTATAGGCTAGTCTGATAGAGGCATCTTCTTAACTGAAGTTGCCTCTTCCCATAGGACTGTCCTGAGAGAAGTTAACAAAAAAAATTAACCAGGACAGGATATTATTTGATTTTTTTAACTATTTAACTATCAATTTTGAGAATGCTTTTGAGAAGAGCAAAATTATAAAAAGAGGGTTGTTTTGTATATGTGTGTGCATATGTGTATGTGTGTCTGTATGTGTACACGTGTGTGTGTTTTGGTGTTTGTTATAATATTTCAAAGTGTAACTGGTAATGACTTGAAGGAACATCATGGTTTTGTGGGTTATTTTGAACAGAACAGAAAGAATTATAACACAAAAGAATTGTTGATTGATTAAAGACCATGGCTGGGTGAGTAATGATGCAGAAAGACTCAGAGGTCACTTATAGGTCACTAGTTGTGGTTACAGAGAGTCTGCTTCTCATACCACCTGAGCAGGAACAGGTAACTGAATAGAGTTGGGGAAAACCATATAGATTAATCTTCTGACATGTTGAATGTGTACCTTTTTTAAAATGAAATAATGAGGATATGCTTTATCATTAATTTATAAGACTTTTCTATGTATATGGCTCAAAACATTTTACTGGCTTCTAATTAGTTAACTGAAAAATTCATGGAGCATCCCTTCAGGGTACTAACAGTGGGATGAGAAACAGCTGCAAATTAATATAAAATGACTTGCGATGTATATGACTGACAATAACTTTAAAAGATTTCTAATTTTCTGGGAAGATTGAAAATTTGTTGGCTATTTTTGTATTTTGTACAATACACATAGTTGTCTATAAAATGTGTTAATTTGTACTGCTCTAAAATTTTAACATGAATATATGCTGTGATAAAGTAATTTTGTGACTAAAGTACAGGTGTAACAATTTACATACTGTGATTTTGTAGCACAAATTCAGATTGTATTGAAAGAGACTCAGAGCCAGATATCAGGGAAAGGTTGAAATATCAGAGAGAGGAAACACCACAGTCAAATTTCACCCAGTTGTCTTCCTCAGCCTCACTTCTGGTCGCTTCTGCCTCTCCTGGTTTCCTACACCACCTTAAATACCCTTCTCACCACCTGTATCCCATCCAAATTAGGATTAAATGTGTGAGCTACTCTATTTGGTAGTCAGCCTTGAACTCACAGAAACACAGAAAGCTCTGTTTCTGGAGTTATTGGTATTAACTTTTATTATAAAAATTTATACATAGTGATAGCAATAGCTAGTTAACTATATTTAAGAATTAATTTTCCTTTGGGAGAAGTTAAGATCAAATTCTCCTTTAGTAAGAAATATCTTACATTACTTAAAATTTATCAAATATGTGTTTAGTTATTTTAGAATTCTTTTTTTTTGACAATGAAGCAAGTTTATTCATTAGTTTAGATACCCATTTTTTTTCACAGACTCTTTTTTATTATCAATAAAGTCATATTTTTTTAGTCATGTATATCCTTGTTCAAGCTCCCTTCCCCCTCCCACCCCTTCCAGTCACTCTCTCTTCTCCACATTTCTTTATCTCCTCCCTAGCAAGGGCATGAGGTCCCAAGGTCCCAATATGGCTTACTTCATCATCCACTCCTGGAAGATCCACTTTCCTCACCCCAACATCAAGACTGGGTCAGGTGTTCCTCTGGAGGAAGTGGGATCCAAGGTGCCAGTCTAAGGTCTTTCAGATCCCAAGCTGTAGTTATTTTAGAATTCTTTACAATGAATATGCTAGGTAGTTTGCTGTCAACACAAATTAGGGGTTATCATGCAAGATAAAATTTAAAATGTAAAAATCCTTTATCAGAATGGCCTGTAGGAAGTCTGTGGGACATTTTCTTGATTAATGATTTATGTGAAAGGACCTAGCCCACCGAGCATGGCGTCACTCATTGCAGTTAGTCCTGGGTGGTATAAAAATCTGGATGCTGGGCCTCTGCTTCAGCTCCTGACTCCTGGTTCCTACCTGAGTTCCTGACTTGGTTTCTGTGAATGACAGACTACAGACTATAATCAGAAAATATAAGCCAAATATATTCTTTCTTCCTCTGTTTGCTTTTGACTGTAGTGTTTTTATTGTTTTTTGAAAATCAATATCAAACTTATAAAAAAACCAAAACATTCAGAATATATAAAAAACCCCATAGAGTAATAAAACTTCTCTTTTCTCTAAAATACATGAAAAAGAAAAAATAAAATCTAAAGCTTCTCAAGCCAGGGTAGGCTCAGCTACAGATAAAGAAAGCACAGTAGGTCACAGCTAATGCCTACAGATGCACTACACATTCACACCCCAAAAGCATTAGCTCAACTATGTTCACAGCAGGATTATTCATAATAGCAAGAACCTGGAAACAACCAGATGCCCTTCAAATGAGGAATGGATTAACAAACTGTGGTACAGCTATACAATGGTGTACTACTCAGCAGTAAGAAAAAATGATATCCTAAAATTTGCAGGCAAATGGAAGGATTTGGAGAATTTCTCACAAACCCAGAAGGATAAGCAGGGGATGTACTCACTCATTAGTGGACTTTAAGTAAAAGCAATCTTTTTTTCATTAAAAGATGATGGGTGAATAAAGTTCCTTTAACTATAATGTTTTATAATAGTAAAAAATGGACACCAGGATACTGTAATTTGAACCTATTTACACACACTCAGTTTCATTTAAACTTTGTATTTATATATTGTAGTTTACACATTATTATTTTTGGTTTTTGCTCAATATTAAGTGTTTTAATGACATACAGTTATTTTGTGTGGAAGAAGTGTCACAACATGTGTGTGGGGATCAGAGGACAACTTTCTGAAGTCAGTTATCTTCCTCCAACATGCTGGTCCTGAAGCTATAACTCAGTCCATCAAGCTTGATGGGTGATAACTTTTTTGATCCAATGAGCCATATTACAGGCTCTAAATGCTTTTACCAAAACCAACTTATTTCATCCTCAATTCGTTCTTTAGAATTTACATATTGGGAAACCTCAGAGAAACATCAAATGACTCCAGCATGATACAGAAGAAGGTACTTAAAACATTATAATTTTCTAATACAAAAGGTCAGCACAAGAACTAAGAATATACGTACAAGTAATGTTGTATAGATTGTGTAGCTTGTATTTGTGTATTTATAACTGTATGTAAATATATATGAGCATATGTATATAACAGCAATTAATAACGGAAACAGCCACAAATATGAAAAAGGGCAAGGAGGAGTGTCGTGGAGGATTTATTTTTTATTTATTTATTTATTTTTCTTTCTTTATTTATTTTGTATTTATCAAAAAAACAGTAAAATGAATTTAAAATGCTGAAAAGTTAACAATAACTATAAAGAAGATAAAAATCATAAGCATGACTTATCAAGGGTGATAATGCAAAATAAGATTGCTACACATATATTTACTTTGTGTTCAGCTTTCCCTCTGAATTTTTTTTTCATCCCTGTATATCCTTATTCAAGGTCCCTTCCCCCTCCCACCACATCAGGTCATTTTTCTTCTCCACAACTCCCCATCCCCTCCCTGGGCAGGGAGCAGACAGTCCTATGGTCCCAGTGACCCAATAATGCTTGGATCAGTCTCCACTCCTGGCCAAATCCAGTTTTGTCCCCCCTCCCTCAAGAGTGAGTCAGGTGCTCTTGAGGGAGAGGGGAAAGAACTGGATTTGGCCAGAGGTGGAGACTGATCTAAGCATTAATGGGTCAGTGGGACCATAGGACTGTATGCTCCCTGCCCAGGGAGGGGATGGGGAGTTGCAGAGGAAAAAAAAAAAAAGTGACCAGATGTGTTGGGAGGGGGAAGAGATCTTGAATAAGGATATATAGGGATGGAAAAAAAAAATTCAGAGGGAAAGATGAACACAAAGAAAATATAGGTGTAGCAATCTTATTTGTATGTCTACCCTTGATAAGCCATGCTTATCATTCTTATCCTCTATATAGTTATTGTTAACTCTTCCACATTTTAAATTCTTTTTACTGTGTTTTTTTTTTAATAAATACAAAATAAAGGAAAAAAAATAAAATAAAATAAAAAAGAATCTCTCTCTGAAAAAAAAAAAAAAAAAAAAGAGTGAGTCAGGTGTTCCTATAGTTGGAGTGGGGTCCAAAGGGTCAGTCCAGGGTGTTTCTGATCCCAAGCCGTTCAGTGGTTGTGGTTTGCCGCTTGAGCATGCTTGGCTTTTTTTCTTG